>KZ345194.1:142950-160777 GCA_002352805.1 Teladorsagia circumcincta
AAAAACTGTTTTTGAAAAGCTGGGCATGACCTGGAAGACCTCCCTGGTAAGTCTCTGAGCCCTTTTCATGCGTTAAGGGTGGCAAAAGAACCGCTTCCTCTTCGAATCCGGTCAACTCATTGGCAGAAGGATCGGTCCGTTGCAAAATGTGCATCCGAAGAAAGAAAATGAGAGGAAACATTATTGTTGTTTGCAGACATCAATGTAGAATGATCGCACAGTAGTAGCAAAGGGAACGAGTAGCGTCGCCTTCGTTTAGACCCTCATCCAAAGCCGCCGCGGGTTCCATCACAATAAGCATGGGCGCAGCGATTAATGGCCTTGTGCGGTGCGGCACGAGGAACCAGCCACCGATGAGAGCGGAACAGTCACTTGAAATCTCACCGCTGGAAAAATCCCATTCTCAGGAAGGCAACAAAAGATTTGAAAGGATCAGCGTGGCTCTAATAAATGACCTGTCAAGGTATTCGCAGCATACCGCAGTGTTTACTGTAGTACTGGGAACTGGTAACATTATATAAGAACAGGGTTCAATGGTGTTCCCAGCACACATGACTCAAGCCGAGGCCCGCCCACAGTGGGCGGAGCAAGTCTTAAAATGGAAAGCGTTCCCAGCAAGTTAATCCACACGTAATGTCGCTCACATGTGGTGGGTTGTGTTCCTATAACTTGTTGGTATGCCTATGTACGTCGACATTTTTCATGGTTATATGCTAAGTTTCATAGGATTTGTTGACTGTTGAAGTACAGCAACCGTCTATCGAGGAAACCGTGGCATGATTCGCTTCAGGAAACCAACAATTGATTAATTCCTGTTTTAGAAAGAAATCGTGGCGGAGGAAGTTCAGGGGTTTCGGGGTTTTCACAAACCGGAGGCCTTTTCTTACAATCAAGGGACGCTACGGGTCGCGGAGCTTCGGTACGGGAAAAAATCCATAGGGAATGAGTCGACCTGTGATTATGACCTGAAGGAAAGAGTTTCAGCCACACGGAAGTTCGTTTTGCGGAACACGAACATCTTGAGTGGAAAAATGCAGCAGAATTTGTATACTCTGTTTCAGAAAACCAGAAGCGGTCGAGTGCAGACCTCACACCACAGTTGACGACGGCCCCAATAGATCTGGTAACTAGTGGTTCATAATGATAGCTAGTCGTTTCTAAATGAGAGTTTCAATTAGTGACAACTGAGAGAATATAAATTCAAAAGGCTAATCATTTCATCGGCAGATAATATTTATATTTGGAGAGGCAATCGTCACATGTGATGTATGGTCTGCACTCGACACGCTTCTGATTTTCGGAAATAGCAAGTACTTTCATATGGCGCTTCAGATTTCGTTGCGCATGAAGTTCTTTGGTCCAAACAAGGCGGTGGAATATCGGGCCTCCGAAACGTTGTCCTGCATGTCAAGGCCCCAGCTCGGAAGTTTTGGTTTTCAATGCTACTTAGAGATGTGAATATCGTATAATCAACCTGGCTATGATATAGTGCAAGTCTTCAGTGACTATTTTTTGCAACACAGTCTGGAAAAGCGGCTTTGAGAAACGAGATTTAGTGAAACTAACGAGCTGATGTCGGCCTTTTGATACAAGCAAGAAAAGCTATTTTCTGAGCTGGTAGAAGAACTCGAATTCGATGTGAGAGCGACTGATTCATCCAAGCAATTTCTCCAGTACGAGAATCGGAACAATTTTGTTAAAAGTTCTCATGCAAATGAGCAAGCATAAGAACTCACTTCAGGGGGTAAATAGGGCGGGGAGGAGCTAGAAAACATGACCAAGTGAGGACCATGAGCGACCAGTGCTATCCAGAAGAACTAGAATTTCAAGCCGGGTAAAAAGTCCATAATGTCAACGCACTTTCCAAATGTTCAATGTAGAGGGACGCAACAAAATCCTCGAAACAGGTGTGCGATTAGCATTCTCGTCTTTTTTTCTGTCACATCGCGTCTATTGGAAATCCCAAAACGCAAGTTGTACTCTGGGAACGAGTTCAGCCAGAACGGCTGCTGACGACACACTGCTTGACTCACCTGTCTAAGCTAATGCGTTGGCCACTGTTCAGTCCTCAGCAAGTGCTTGCGCGCAATCACGCCCAATATAAAGGGTGGCCAGAAATGACGGTGACAAGAAGGCAAAAAGAACACCTCGATTCCCTTGAAGCCTGATAAGTGCACCTGGCTGAAGTTACCCAAGAGAGAAACCTCTAGGCACACCAGCAAGATAAACCCACTGCACACAAAGCAAATGTTGTGCAATATCGGTGCACCATAACTTCTCGAATTCACGACATTAAAGGAGTGTCAACCCTATTCCCTCATTTCAAAGCAAGTGGGCTATTTTACACGGAGTCTACTGAAGACGGTGAGCTGCAGCAAGTACCACTAAAGCATCGATGAACGAAGAAAATCCTAGGACAAGCTTGATGTCACCCACCTATACAACAGGCACGATGCGTTCCCGAGATGACTTTACTCAGGTATAAATGCAGACAGCGCCCAGTCGGAGAAATGATGTTACTTTGTTCAGTAACTTCCTATGAATATATTGTTGGTGTCCACATGTGCCTCCCTGGCCCTGTTCCTTTCCCATAACCACTTCAACTTGTTACCGTAATTTCTGGCCACCCTGTATATCCTTGGATGCACGGCTGGATTTTGAAGCTATGCAGCTTTTTTGGCTCTTTACATATCTCCTAAAGAAGCTCCAGGACGATTTCGAGGAAGAAAAACGGCCTGCAAATGTGAAAAGTGCTTTAAAGGCAAAGGGTCGGGATGAGGTGGCCAAACTGATTCCCTTCATAATCTTTGTGCGTGGTTACGCACCCAAGAGACATTTACACGCTCACGATCCCGATCAACGTGGTAGTAAAGTCCCAGGGGATGTATTGTTAGCTATCGCCACCTGGCGGCGCTATGCCCGCTCACCGCCGGGAGTGATGTGTGTGTGGCTGGCATAATGTGTGGAATCAACTGAGTTGATAGCCGTATCAACCGAGGCAACGGTTGGTATATCCACAAAATTCGTTTGGACATGCTTCTCTCCCAAGATAGCCTCCTTCGCTAAAGGAGGTTCCGTTAGCACACTTAGCGAACCCGCCTGCCTTTTTGCTAAAGATACTTCCCGCTGTCCAACCTTCGGTCTTATCATGGAATCCTCTGTAAGAACTTAAGAGGCGAAATCTCAATGAATAAAATCATCTTTCTGCCATGCCAGTCTCACAGAAAAATCAATGAAAGTAATACCATTTTGTGAGCAACTACCAGGTGAATTGTCCAAAAATCACGCTCCCAGAAAATAAATCCGACACGCGGAAAAAATCCTAGCGAAAAACATTGTGGTAATGTTTTGTATGTCGTCCTCGTAGCACGATCAGCCGGAGCAGCGGAGGTCAGCCGGAAGTGGCGGCGAGTTTAATCCGGTGCGAAATGGCTAGCGAGTTTGCTCAGCGCCGCTTCGCATGCGAGAAATACGCTCAGACGGCGGTTAATCCGAACGTTTGCGATTAGGATTTCGTGCGCTGTCCACCTCACCAGAATTAGCTAATGGTCGGACAAGCGAGACAATGCTACAGTCTTTGAAATCGGTATCACAGTTGAGTGGATAATCAAGAATGTCCAAACTCCTGGTACCCTACTGGTACGGCTCTCCTGTTTTTTTCGATTCTATAAACTTTCCAAAAATTTCACATTTGAAAATTCGCTACACATATTGTCCAAAGAAGGTCCCTGGAGTCCATTAGAGCCTAGATCTATCGATTCTCATAGCATTTCGTGACATCACTGCAACCTTGCGCCCCACATTATCAGGAGTCGGCCATACCCGGGACTTGCACAAGAAATTGTTTTAGTTTTCTTTGACTATTGTTGGCACACATACACAGGTGTTTACCAGCACCCGTTTGAAAGTACAGTGATTCACGGATTTATGGACGAGTTGAATTGAGTAACGGACCTCATTAATAACTCTGTGGACCTTAACACGTTTCCTGTTATTTGCTATCTGAACCGAACTGTAGTAGTTTTTCCTTATTGTCAATTTCCATTGAGCACTGTCACACGGCAGTAACACATCTCTTAAAACTAATTTGTCTATTAGTTTGCATATTAGTGTACTACTACAGTTTGACAAGTTTTTTCGAGAAGGGAGACTAGTTGTATAAATGAAAATGAAAAGAAGTGAAAGAATCAACATGAAGAAAATAAGATGAATGCAGGGGTGGTCAAAAAAAAGAGACACTTGACCTCTCGCTCGAAGCGGCACTAATGACACTTTGCTGAATTCAAAGCGAATGCTCCCAATTAAAGACTGAAGAGCACATCCCAAACTACCACCAAACTTCGTGATAGCCTTCTACACCGACGACATCAAGAGAATTTACCATGGGAATCTTGTGCACGGTTCGAGCTCAACGTGATCCTCCACGGATCGTGCACCATTATGAGTTTTTTGAAAGCGCTGGCCGGAAGGGGTCTTGCACAGTTGTAGGTACAGATGATAGGAAGACATCCATCAGCTAATCGACTGAATGAATTTTGTTGCACTTTCGGGCTGGAGCGATTACCGAAGACATCCTTGAGCTCGACGGCGACGGCAGATGACGTCATATTCTGAAGACGATGAGGGCAGTGACGATGAGGGAGGACCTGCTTCTGCTTATGGAGAGGCATCTATGGAATATTATGCCGCTAAACTCCCATCAACAGCGGCACCCTGGGAGAAGAAAAGCTTGGTGATGTGTGCGATGGGCGAAGTGTCTCTTTTTTTGGCCACCCCTAGAATAGAATAGAATAAAGTAGAATGAAATAGAAATGAATAGAAACTTCACGATAATTGCTGTATTAGCATTTCTTCACATAGTAATGGCAAAAACTTTGTTATATTTAGCGATTCTGAGTTTGCTTATTCATCTTATGGGCTGCCACATAAGCATGAGTTGTTGGAAAAGAAGTGGAAGAGTTTATCTTCAAATGTTAACTAAAGGCTAATCAGTCTGGTAACATCGGTGATAAAATCTTCGATTCTCAAGTATAATTTTTTCTCAAGAAGAGGTGATGCGGTGGTAAGTATCGTCCGCGGATAATCCCGAATGTTATCTTGCCTGGGCCAATTCAATTTCCACAGTATTTTGATCACTTCAGGATAAGGCTGCTGCACACAGCAAATACAAGGTTTGCTTTTGAAAAGTCGTAGTGAAATTGTAGGGGATAAAACACGACAATAACTTCATCTTCATGGTAGATGATATTTTGTAGATTTTTTCACTGATGATAAGTCACAACCAGTATAAATATGACCGATTCATGCTTCGAAGAAGAGAACGGAATGTTCGAACGCAGTGGAAAACGTAATTTCATGCAAGAAAAATATCTCACAAAAGCGAAGGTAGATGTCGCACTCAAGTTAGCGCTATAGTGATGTGCAATGTTTACATAACTGCATATCTTTCCTCTGTGAGGAACTTGTGCTTCTAATGGTTCTTAATCCTTCAAGAAATGAAATGGAATGGGAATAGGGAAATAGCGACACTGGCAAGAAAAAAACACTTAAAATCCGGATTCTGTCAATCTAATACAAAAAGCAGTTGAAGAAGAAATTAAAGTAGAAAACCCGCCAGCTTTCAAAGCTAATGAGGTCGAATTTATAAAAATGTAAAAGTATGGATGAAGATAAAATATGTAGGCGCAAGGAATCAAGTGAAAAGTGCGCCGACAGAAATAGTATAAATCATCGGTATATCATCACGAGGAAGCTCAGGTAGAAATGACGTACAAGTGAAAGGGATCAGGCTAAAAACTTGGTGTTGTGTAGTGCACGATACGAGAGGTACTCGATTCGGACACCGATTTTCTCGACTTGGAGTGCAAGCGAAGTGGCTAGCTGGTAGGGCCAACACGTAGCCAAGCGGATGTCACTCGAGACGGTTAGCAGCAAACAAACCCGCCGATGGTCGTATAGGCGCGGCTTCCCTCTTGCAAGGCTGCCACGCGTGGTTCCAAAACAGGGCTAACACCCGGGAAATGAAATAGTAACTACCCTGTTTCGCTTTTCTATCTGAAATGCTCGTTTGGTATTTTTGCACAAAAAGCGTCGCCTAACCACGTACACAGCGGAAATCTCGGACTGAATCTCGCCCAGGCCAGCCAAGCCTCTGCTCCTAGATGGGAAACAGCAATGTGAAAAAGCCTTCTAGAAAATATCGCAATCGCTACCTTCAACTTTGAATTTCTATTAAAATTAGTCTCAGGCCTGCAAAGGAGAAAACACATCTATTGTTTATATGTTTATATGTTCTGCATCATATCAGATCAGACTAGTTATACCAATCGTTGTGTAGGTGAGACGGACGCGTACACTTTGTTTACGAATGGAGGTATAATGTGTGGCGCATTCTTAAAGCAACAGTCTCAGCAGGGTCGAAGTGGGCGTGGCGTACAGAGTGCACCTTCTCTTTCCAGCCGTGGTGATTCGTCCACGCTCACTATTTGCATCGTGAATCGACTTCAAATACCCTGTGGTCCCAAAACGATCGCAAAAGTCGATTCACGATGCAAATCGTGATCGTGAACGAATCTCCACGGCTGGCAAGAGGAAGCGCGCTCCTGTACGCCACGCCCACTTGGACCCTGCTGAGACTGTTGCTTTAACGAAGCCTCTGGGTAAATGAACTTTTATTGACCTACATGAATGAAAATTTAGATGCACGACAGTTCATTCGAAGAGGTTTGATCGTCTTCTTCATCTCATTTTCATTGTAAAAGCGATAGATAACGAAAAAATAAAAGAACCATATGTTCTTTACTCAATCCTATCCAAAATCATAAATTCCATGTTTATTTGCTTGGCTTTTGCTAGGTAACCCTGTGTTCGCTTAGCCTACGGAACTGCTTAGAAGGATTTTTTCTTTGTTCTGATAATCCTGTTTAGATCTTAAATTACATTTTGTTTTTCATTTGTAAAGGAGAACTTCTACGAAAATATTTTTCGTTTCACTCGGTCGATGAATATCATGACCTAACGAGAGGGTGATTGATTCACACGCATAGCAAAAACGTTGCTCTCAATATGGATTGTTTCAGTATATTATAGACTGTCTTTGGGTGTGTCTTCAACATGTGGCCAGGGTCAACCGACCGACCGCACCATTTGAACAAGGGGGTCGCATTAGGGAAAAGTGCGAATGGAGAAGGAGGAGGGGGGGTAGTGTTTGTATGGGAAAGGTTTAATGACTTGCTGAAACTGTTGTAAAGAGGTTAGGAATAGGCGTGATGGGAAAAATTGAAAGTTTCGCCCCGACTGTTATGCATCTCCCTCCTCACTCGACGGCTGTTCTGAAGTGGAAGTGGGCGGAGTTAGGCTGTCAACTGGGGCCGGGTGCAGCAAGCCCCAACTAGGGGATGGGTCCCCTAAACTCTCCGTCTCTACTCTGTCGATGACGCAACACTCGTGGTTTAAGAATAGGGGAAGAGTCCAGAGATGCAGAGTCTTGGGGACCCATCCCCTAGTTGGGGCTTGCTGCACCTGGCCCCTGGTCTCATCAAGTCATAGAAACAGTCATGCTAGCCAAATTGGTGCTGCTTGGGCAAGGGGTCGTCTAAGACACATCTCTAATGCTGACGGATAGATCGCGACCCCCATTAAGAAGGGGGGGGGTGGAAACGTTTCGAGAACGCGACGGCTGACCCTAACTGTAGATTTCGATCTCCATGAAAAATACGTACTACTCTATCCAACAATTCTGTAATGCTGGCGCCGTACATGACCTGAAAAAAGCTATGCTCGAAGGCATTACAGGAAGCAATATCTTGTTCCTCGCATAAGCTTGTCCTGTGTATTTATAGGAGGCCATGTAAAATGGATGAAATGTGGTGAAAAATGAACTTTCATTCCTCGCTAAAGCTCATCTTCTCCAAGATAGCTGTGGTGGAGAGGGTGAAGCCAAAGACTGCTGGAACGAAACACAAAGTGGGTTTCCGTCCACGTTCACATGTCCAAGACGAGTCTTCAGCAGGTGTCAGTCATGTATCGCCATCAGCTGTACAGTTTTAGGGCAGAAATTCCATCAACCTCCAATCAATTATACGCTCGGATTTTCTTACTCAAAATGAGCAATTATCCCGCTATGCTCGTAAAGCAGTGGCTTTTGCTTTCGAAATTTGGAGTCCCGGCGTAGCGGTGCGAAGATGACCATGCTGCCCTTGAGAATATACCTTCGCTACGAGAATCGTCTACGGAAAATCAACGCCTCCATCCTTACGAAAAACTGATACATGAGCATAGCAAAAAGAATGAGAAAAAAGCGTTGATTTTGAAATTAATCCAAAAAACCAGAAAGACTATGAGAAATTTGAAATCATACGTATTGATGTGTAATCCTGTTACATGCGATGTTACATGATTCAATTGTCAACATTGGTGATACTGCATGTTTGTTGTTTAATGTCTATTGTTTGAAGCGTTGCATAGGGCAAACGTAAGATAAAAATACAATCACAGAACGATCCCCACTACAATAATAGTAACTAGTCATATCTCAACAATTTTTCTTGGGAAACCGCTTGAAAAGCAAGAAGGTAGGTAAAGTAAATTCAGTAGTGGTTTTAAGAAAAATAAATTCAGACCCAGCCCGACATGTGAAGCTATAGAGCTTCATATTCGATTTGGGAGTTGCATGTGAAATTTTCTCTGGCCCTCCTCTAGTCTTTGAATTTACTATGTAATAGAATTTAGACGCATCTATTCTAGCTAGTCTTGTTAGAATTTTAAAGACTCTATTGGCATCAAAACACTTTCTTCGCGAACATAAGCTGTGTAGCTTATATACTCCATTTCTAAAAGACGAGTGTGGTAATTTGGAGTAGACAGTCCCTAGACCTGATAAATATTTTACATGATCAGCATTTTTTGTTACACATACATTCCTTATTGTTATTTCCAAAATCGTTGAGTACGTAGTGGCCAACCCCTTCCCTTACCTTGCTAAAGTTTGTTTTTGTGAAGTGTGTCATGACCTCCGGCCCTGATTCGCCACGGTGCCACTCTCGCAAAAGGTCCCGCAACACTCTATCGATCAAGCGCTTCATAACCTGCGTTCAAATCTGCCGCCAGCCACGTCGGCGAGCCATTCCGCCAGGCCATTCCAACGGACCGCCCACTTTCTCCTGTATGTGTACCACCTGCCTTCAGTGGTATAAATACCGCCAGATGAGGCACCCGGGCAGTCCCTCGCCTCCGGCGGCTTCCGGGACTCCCGACAATCCACCAAATGAGGACGCACGAACCAAATAAATCAAGCGTCCTGCTAACATTACTGAAACACACAAACGGGACAAGCTAGGCACAGCCGGCGGACCCGCGAATTCGAGAAACCGGCAATCAATAGCCGATGTCGACCAATAAAAACAAGGTAGGAAGGCAGTCAACGCGCAAGCCGTTACGATTAAATAGTAAAGGTAATTATGTCATGAACTCATGTAGACGATGTTGAGGAAGTATTCGATAAATGGGTAAATATAAAATCCATGTTGTCGAGAGCATTCGACCACTCAGCCATCGAAACATGGTGCATCGGCCGGGAATCGAACCCGGGCCTTGCGGGTGAGAGCCGCTAATCCTAACAACTAGACCACATCGGACACACAGTTGCGAAAAGTTGCGAAAATCACGCATACGAATCGCTAGGACGATTACTGGAGCAGTTGGAAGGCATACGAGAATAAACATATACTTGTGTCCTAATAAACATGGAACGAATTAGAAGCTTTCTAATCGGAAGGGTCAAACCCCTGGAATAATAACCTCTCTTCCAATAAGAGTGTGATAAAATCTTGCAAGAAAAGTAATAAATAATAAGCCTAATAAAGTATACTTCCAGAATGGACGCACCCGGTGCCAACGAAACCCAACTACTCAAAGAGAAACTCTAACGTCTCAATCAGAGGATACGCCATGCACAAATTCTATGCCAAGGAATGGAATCGCGGATAGACCGCGATTTCTTTGATCTATATGTAGAGATTTTTTTGTAAGAAAATTATGTTTTTGTAAGAAAATCGTTGTTTAGAGCTTTTTCTCATCTGATAAGATTATGTATTGCTTACATGCTTTTGAATGTATTTCTCGCAATGCTTATCGCTTGATCTTGTGAAGCAAATGCCAACGCGCATATAAACGTTGGCATGCGCTGTGACTCACTTAGATTAGTCTGAAGCCTTGTTCGCCTCCTGTACGGCATCGTGTGATTTGCGCCTGTTCGTCTAACATAAATTTGGTTTGCGCCGTGTGTTGGTCTGGTATTCGTGGCAACTGAACCACCAACTATCGTCAACTCGTTTATGGTGCATCGGATCACCACCATCGAACCAGGACTGCACAGAGGTACGATTTGCTTTTGCATTTGTTCTGTGGTTTCGTCGGCGCAAGGAACGTTTGCATTTCAGATCAGTATTTTTTTTCTTGGTAGTGCATCCGGCGTTTGACTATACTTCTATTTTGAACGATTTTTTTTGAATCTTTCCTAGTTTCTCGCCTTTGTCTCTTTGCTGATTCTCATAAAATGGCTGGCCCAACATCCTTGAAATCTGTGAAGGCACTTTAACGCGGTATTGTAATAACTTGGAGCGTATTGTAAAGGAAAACGAGACAGTCATAAAGGCAGATCCCGAAACCTTCTACGATAGCTCTAAGTCCACTAAGGCGCAGGCTGTGACACTTCAACTCAACTCTTCCGTGAATCTGGTAGCCGAAGCGCTAAATGCCTTTACGATCATGTGTGACTCATTGGGTGACGCGCTCACGGCTGAACAACAGGAGCAGGTAGACGAATACGTTACAAAAGCACATAATGTCCTCGAGCTTGCACAAACAGCAGCAATCGAATTGGAGTGCAAGCGTACGAGCGTCCGAGATCATGCGCAAACTTCTCCCAACTTCCATACGCAGTTCGCCTCAGTGAGGGAAATAGGAGTTGCGCAATAAACCTCACCACCTATCCCTATTCCTTCATTCAGTGGTAAAGTTTGGGGATTCCAAAATTTTTGGACTCTATTCGCAGCGAACGTTCACAATCAACCGTTAACTAAGCTGCAAATGTTCAACTATTTGTTGAGGGCGCTGCAGGGAGAAGCTCGTGAGGTTGTGCGCCGCTATCCTGTAACAGAGGACAATTATGACCATGCTATTGACCTTTTGCGCAAAAAGTACGGCGATGACACCAAGTTCATCGCATGCCTACAGTCCCACTTAGAGAGTGCAAAGGCCGTCAAATCTACGATTCCATCACAGCGCCGACTATTGGAAATTCTCATTCCAATGGTAACGCAGCTCAAAGAAAAAGGGGTTTCTCTCGATGGATCTTTCCTCGTACAGAAAGTACTTTCAAAATTTTCTGTAGATCTGCGAAGAAAAGTACTCCAGCGAAGAATGGATCCATCCCTAGGCGAGAATGCGTGGGTACTGCAAAGCGCCTTGGCCGATCTTGACGAAGTCATATCTATGGAAGAAAGAATAAATGATATGGTCCATACCAAACCCGATGAAAATACACCATCCTTTTTTCGAGAGAGAAAACGGGCCAAGATGATGTCCATAGGCAGTGGGCTTTGTATTTTTTGTGGAAACGGAGACCACAAATCAATGTTTTGCAAGAAATGCATTACAGGAGGATAGACGCACAGTTTTTCGTGAGCATAACAGATGCCTCAACTGTGCCATGGCAGGACACTCAAAGAGTGTCCAAAGGATGGATGCAAAGCGTGCAATGGGAAAAAGCACCACCACACGCTCTGCCCGCAACGTTGCCAAACAGGCAGCGGTGCACCGGTGAAGTCGCCGCTGGAACAAAAGACACATGCGTCGACGCGACCCGCATCCCCTACTGCGCAGCGGACCTCGCGGAACATTGCGAGGCAAGCGCCACCGAAAAAAGCGAAACCAGCGCAGTCAATCTGATCGAAACAGCTGCTGCTCAGACAAAGTAGAAGTAGTTTGCAACGAGGAAAATGATCCAAGGATGGTCCTTTCCGCTATGGAAAAGGAAACGATTTCTGGCAACGAAAATAAGGAGACCCAAATTTCAGGGAATAATGTCTTCTTACTAACCGGAGTGGCTCGAGTGAGAGACTCGGTTCGAAATCTTTGGAGAGACGTGGAAGTCTTACTCTATACTGGC
The DNA here is from genome assembly GCA_002352805.1 of Teladorsagia circumcincta. Lineage (NCBI taxonomy): Eukaryota > Metazoa > Nematoda > Chromadorea > Rhabditida > Trichostrongylidae > Teladorsagia > Teladorsagia circumcincta. The sequence continues at coordinate 155,120 of KZ345194.1, forward strand.
GCTGACCAATGTTTTATTACTCAAGGACTTGCTGATGAACTTGGGCTTGTATGTGAGGCGCAAAAGAGTTTTATTATGTACACCGTTGGTACAGAAACGCCCAGACAAACCACATGCGGGGTGACCATGTTGGATCTGTGGGACCATGAAAGTGTCAAACATGAATTGCGCCTCTACACTACACCTGTCCTAACCGCTAAGGGAAATGTGCGCAACTGGATAGTGCGGATCTGGAACACATTGCGCGATATAAGATTTCCTTGTCTAGAAGTGAAAGCGAGCGCTCATCAAGACCACAAATTCTTTTGGGTTGCGACCAATTGTGGAGTCTTCTCGATGTTCCCTGTCCTCGCCACACCTTGCCATCCGGTCTTCAACTTGTTCGTCTAAACTAGGATACTTGCTCACTGGGCGACAAACCAACTCGTCAGGAGAAGAAAAATGGTTGACCGGAATGGTAAAGATGTAGCAACTTTTGTCAACTTTTTCACCAACTTCGATGAAGAGCTGGAACGGTGGGATAAATATTGGACCCTGGATTCGGCTGGAGTGTGCGAATTTACTGGAACAAAGAACGCGGAAAGGGATGCTACGAATGCAAAGGTAGCGAAGTTCTTTGAAGAGACGATCGAGAAGCGCGAGGATGGCTACTACATCCGCTTCCCCTACAAGGAAAACCATCCTCCGTTGCCAACTAATAAGGCAATTGCGCTCAAGCGCCTTAAGTCAGTCCTAGAGGCGCTGCAAAAAACCCCGCAACTGTTGCATGATTACCATGAAACCTTCCGTGCGCAACTAAAAATCGGAGTCGTTGAAGAAATTGAGAATCCCTCCCTCGCTGATGGCGCTGTTGTTCACTATATACCCCATCAGCCAGCGATAACACCACATAAGGAAACTACGAAACTACGCATTGTTTTTGATGCATCTGCGCACTTCAAAGACAGCCCTTCCCTTAACGATGTCCTTCACCAGGGACCCCTATCCTCCCAGAGCTTTACGCCATGTTGTTGCGCTTTAGGATCCCCAAGTACGCGATCATCTCAGATGTCGAAAAGCCTTCTTGCAAGTTCGCTTACATGAGGCCGACAGAGATGCAACACGATTCTATGGGTTCGAGATGTGAATGCGCCATTCGATGAACGAAATGTAGCCACGTTTCGTTTCACTCGAGTAACATTTGGACTGAATGTCTCTCCATATCTACTGGGCGCAACTATTATCCATCATTTGCGGAGCGCTGTGGAAAATAAAGCTCTGGCAAATGAGAACAGAGAGAATCTGTATGTAGACAATCTTATTCTCTCTGCTGCAACACCTCATGGGCTATCGAAAAGTCTCTGGAAACGCGAAAGATTTTTGAAGAGATTGGCATGAACTTAAGGGAATTTTTATCGAATGACGGAACTCTGTCATTCGATAAAAAATGTTACCAGAGAACGCGTGCGCGAAGGCATTAGTGCAAAAGGTGCTAGGAATCCCTTGGAACTCGGAGACGGGTTCTTTGGAGATTCAGTGTTCCTTCACATCCAGTGATCATTTCACAAAGCGCACCGTTGCACGCCAAATAGCGTCCATCTACGATCCTCTCGGGAGGCTAGTCCCTTTACTCATGCCTGCAAAGAAATTTCAACAGGACCTTTGGAGACAAAAGTTTGAATGGGACGCGACTTTGCCTCCAGAGGTTACAGATCAGTGGATGGAAATCCTGGCAAACATCAATGGTTTCAAGAAATCCATTCCAAGGCGATGTTGCGCAGACCTAGAGGAGTACAATCTTGCGGTTTTTGCTGACGCAAGTGAAGTTGCTATTGCGGCTTGTGCTTACCTCTTTAACGAGAGCTTTTCTTCACTGATAATGGCTAAAAGCAAATTGCCGTCAATCAAAACTAAGACCACTATGCCAAAGCTGGAGATGAACGCGCTTACCTTAGCGACGCGTCTTGCCTTTTCAATTGCGCAAGCGCTCAAACTGTGCGATATCGGCCACCCAAAGGTCATCTACATCTTCTCAGATTCCCAAATAGCGCTTAGTTGGCTCTCTTCAACCCGTCGAAGTAGTTTGGGAGTGTCGGTAGAAAACAGGTTGCGCGAGATACGGCAAATAGTGCGCCTACTGCAAGATGAGGCAGTAACTGTTGTCTTTGGGTATGTCAACACCTTAGACAACCCGGCGGATGCCGGAACGCGAGGACTAACTGAAGAGCAGATCACCAACGGTAACTGGTGGAGCGGTCCATCATTTTTAAGCACACCAGTGCAAGGGTGGACCAATCCTTTTTATTCGCTGGCACTAAGCGAGGCGCCCACATTTGCAGAATTCGAGAGTGAAGAATCCGCTAACGTTCACATCTCTTGCGGGGAGACCGTAGAAACTGGAGACCTTCTTGACTGGAGCCGCTACAGTTCCTTTTCCACTGCAAAGCGAGTAATGGCGCTCGTCCTTCGCTTTATAAAAAAGCTTCTACGCAGTAAGTCTGAGGCTTCTAATGCACGAATACTTGCGCATGTTCCTGAATTGAAGCATATTGAGGACTCCATAGGCTCTTTGCAAGGTTGTGAGGTGCGTGCAGCAAAGTTTGCCTTAATTCGCAACCACCAGCTTGCTTATCTGAGCAAGGAATATCGAAGGTCAACAGAAAACACCTTGCGGCTTTTTCAGGACGAGTATAATATATGGCGCTCAAAAGGAAGACTGGGTCAATCTGCACTGAGCGATGACGCTAAGAGCCCCATATTCATTGCGCCTAATACTGCGTTAAGCCAGAGGATCATACAGGAGGCACATGGTCCTTACCATAGAGGTATTGAGCATACAATAGCCACTGTACGTGAACAATTCTGGATTCCGAAGCTTCGACAGCAGGTTCGAACAACCACCAAGCATTGCGTCCAGTGTCGTCGGTTTAATGCGCTGCCATACCGCTATCCCGATACAACGGATCTGCCCCAACGTCGCGTTCTTCTGTCGTCCTTTCCAGCGTACAGGACTGAACTTTTTCGACCTTCCATCATGTAGTGAAAAAGGCGAGAGCTACAAGTTGTACGGGTGTATTTTCACTTGCACGGTGACCAGGTTACTCCATCTCGAGGTCGTGAGAAGTATGGCTACCAATGAATTCATCAATGCGCTTAGAAGATTCATTGCACGCAGAGGCTTCCCTGAGTCTATTACTTGTGACAATGCGCCTACTTTTCTGCTTAGCGCTAATATCTTGAGTAATTAAGACAGTCAACTAAACGTGGACATACTCCATTCGCCGACCAACAGAGAGATCCAGTGGAATCATATAACACCTTATGCGCCATGGCAAGGGGGTTCTATGAGCGCTTGATTGAGTCGATAAAACAAGCAATCTATAAGGCTTTGCGCGGGGCGAAAGAGCGGTCATTCGACGATATCCTAACCTTTGTTGCTGAAGTTGAGGCTTGCCTAAACTCGAGACCTCTAACTTATCAGTCATCAGCACAGGAAGAATTGAGCTCCATCCGCCCTATCGACTTTCTGCAGAGGGACACCTTGTTGACTCTTGAGATCCCTGAGCGCATAGATAACGACGACTCAGATTACCTCCCGCCGGAAGAGCTGCGCGCGATGCAATAGCAGGCGGTAGAAGCCCTACATAGTTCTTGTAAAGCAACAGAGCTATTTTGGAAAGTGTGGCAAACGCAGTATTTAACATCTCTATGAGAAACACACAACTGGACTATTTCGAATCATAGGCTCGGATGCGAAATCCCTACTGTGGGAGACGTGGTATTAGTGAATGACCCCATCCTCCCACAAAATTCCTGGAAAATGGCCCGCATAACTGAAATCAGACGCGGCACAGATGGAGAAATCCGTGATGCAGAACTTCAGACGGGAACTAGGAGGAAAATTCGACGACCAGTAAACCTCCTAATCCCTCTTGAAATACAGGAGAGTAGGAGAATTGCACAGTCTCCACGAGTAGAAGGAGATCCCGTTAAAGATAATGCAGTAACCCCGCAAGAACGAAATCCCAGATACAATTTGCGGCCAAGGAAGCCAGTGCGCCAAGTGCAGAATGTCACTCTTTCAACGAATCGACCACTTTTTTTATCTCCAAAGTGGTTCCTTTTCCATCTCATGTTGCTAGCTCTTATCCGATTCACGGATGCTAGTGAGATGAGTCTGAGCTGCACGAAAAACGGGGTACTGATTAATGCCGATAAGGCCCAGGAGATACAAGTCTGCGCGGAAAACATCTGCAAAGTCCAACATGGATGAAAGGACAAGATGAAAGGAGAACAACTCGTGCGATTTCCCCCTGAAGTCACTCTCCATGACCATAATGTTATTTTGAAGTGGCACAATGATGAAAAGTTGGCTACGATGTCGACAGTATGTCAAGGGATGGATTTCTGCTCGAATATCGATTGTTGGGTCTGTCCTTCCATACTTTTTAACCCGGAATGTTGGCCAATGGGAGCAATTTTAACGATCACGCCCTTATTGTATAGCTTTGTGGCCATTGTCTACCTTTTACTTTATGTACCAATGACTATCGGAAAACCAATCCGGATCATGTTGTCAGGTTTACGTCCAATCCTTCGTCTTGTTCTGCGCCTCCTTGGACATTGCAATATAAGCGTTCTTCGGAAATTTTGCAGACAATCTACCGCAAACGCACGCATAGCAGCGGCACTTGCAATAGTACTTGCGCTTTTGTCGGGAGCAACCGCGTGCCAACAAGTGAATATTCTGGAACACCATTCTACGATATGTCGTGACGTAAACGGCAGAGAAAAGTGTACAGTTACACTTACAGAAGTGATGAAGATCAATTCATTCAAGCAGCGGGCATGTCTACATCTTGTTCGAAATTCGACGCGCGGCGAACGTAAAACTTCGATGGCGAGGGTTGTATTTGCGCTGCGAACAGGAAAGCCTGTATTTTACACGCTCTGTGAACCTTAATGTAATCATCAGCAAGCGTTGCTCAAGCTGGGGATCGTGCAAAGGCTTGAAATGCGCAGGAGTGAAAGCTAATAGTCTTGTCAAAGAGCTGAATGAGGGAAACAAATACCCAGGGCGCACAGGATGCTTAGAGTCATGTGGAGGAATAGGATGTTTGTGCCTTACCCCGAGTTCGGGTTGCTTGTTTCACCGGGTATATGCCACCCCACGCAGCGCCAAAGTTTATGAAGTATTTCGCTGCATGCGCTGGTCAGAGCATGTCAAACTGGAAGTGGTCATAGAGAACATGGACGCGTTGTTGGGTGACCAACATTTCGTTATACAGGGGGGGCCAAAAAAAAAGAGTCACTTCGCCCATGACGCACATCATCAAACTTTTTGTTGCAAAGACTGCCGCTATAATTCGGAGTTTTGCGTCAATATATTCCTTAGATGTCCCCCCATAAGCGGAAGCAGGCCCACCTCCACTACCCTCACCGTCTCCAGAATATGACATCATCCATCATCAACCGTCGAGCTCAAGGAGGCCTACAATAATCGCTCCATTCTAAAGCTGCTACGTATTTTCTTCAATCGAGTAAGTGGTTAATAGTTTACTAGAGACACTAGCTGTCACCATGCAAGATAGCTTTTGATCAGCGTTTCGGAGTCGTCGTAACGGTCTATGGTTTCTCGACGACATCGTTGAGATCGTACCGTGTATCATGTTCCCGTGG
>KZ345194.1:180705-200603 GCA_002352805.1 Teladorsagia circumcincta
CATACTGTCCGCCCCATTCCCAGCGATTTGACATCTTGAGACAACCATTCCCTTTTTCCTGTTATCATACTCATCACGCTTGTGTGACGTACAGTGACGCTCCGAAAGAGATAAATTTCTGTGCCTTCGTCAATGCAATGAAATTCAAATGACTATCTACTCTAGAACAAATTACCTGTGTACGGCTGAAGCGACAAATGGAGGCCCCTTCAAATTTTTTGCTGCTTGCTGGTGTTTTCTGGATGGAGTTGTGATACAGAATTCCATGTCAATGGTTGCAAGGCTTCTGGGACGGTAGTAAAGTCTCCGAACCGGCCAGTCTATAGCTGGCCAGTTGGTCTCGTTGACCTCGCCTTCGTCCCCACCCAAAAAGCATTGAAAAAGGCGGGGAGCTCGCGCTGACCTGCCGCAGAGGGCTCGGTCTAGGCCACATCTCAAGTGGCTAGTGGCACCCTGCCAAAACGGCGAGCCGGCAGAGAAAGGAGAAAGTGGATGGAGATTGAAGAGACCGTAAAATGTACCCCTGAGTACATTTTAGGCATGGTCTATGGTCTCTTCAATCTCCATCAACTTTCTCCTGTCTCTGCCGGCTCGCCGTTTTGGCAAGTTGCCACGCCGGTCTGCGTCCCTGCCATGCCGTTGAGAGTGCTGGTGGCAAGAGTGCTGTTGGACCTGTCGATAATATTGATAAATCTGCCAATAAGGTGATCTCTGCTTACTGCGTTTCTCGTATTGATCATGCCATAGCCCTCTTCCTTGATCATGGGAGCGTTGCACCTCAGCATGATCACATAGGCCGTGATTCCCAGCTCTCGACGCGTCAGTTGGGGCAGTGGGTATGTTGCGGGTGACGTTGGGTCGGTCACGGGATCGATTCTCTGTCGAGCTTGCGACTTTGCAATCCTCAGAGGGTTATTTACCTTGCCTTCTACAATTCTTTCAAAGTATATTACAAGCGATTTGTGGTGCAGTGGCAGAGGTCGCGCTCATGAAACGCTGCTCTAGAGGCTCTGGTTCAAGTCCATGGGTGATGCGAGTTTTGCTGGCAATGTAGTAAAGCTCACTGTCGAGACTAGAGTCACCTCACTGTCTCGCCTTTCATTATTCGCCGTTAACGGCCTATGTTCACCACCTTTGACTCCCAGTCTATGGCACTTTACTACCGTCCCTGATCGGAGAAGGCAATCGGTGTCCGATTCGGAATTTCTGTGCTCTCCCATTGAAGCAAACCGGCACGAATTACCCCACACTCGTTTTCTTGTCACGACGTTTTCTTTGCACTCTTGATAGAGGTTCGCCCTGCTTCAGAAATGAGGGGCGCTCATGTCCTTGGGGGGGGGACATTCAAGTTTGTGAGTAAATTATTGTGCTTGGGACTAAGCCTTGGGCAATGGCAGGGATCCTGGATGGAAGATGTGAGCAATATGTATTCTCCTTGACATTCCTCCCCTGTCCCAGGCTTAGTCCTAGTGTCACTCACCATCGGCCCTTCTGCGATCCCCCCCAAGGACATGAGCGCCAAATGAGGGTTTGGAGAAAGAAATTCTCATGAATTGGCCAGTGATCAGCAAGATTACAACACTACTTCAGCCAACATATTCTATACTCTTCCATCTCAAGCGGTGGCCGAACAACGCCTCCACTGCTGATGAAAAGTGGTTGTTCTGTGCTGCCAAAGCACCGGTGGTTTTATGAATTGGAAGGAACTGAAAAACCGTCAAATCCAGCAAAAAAGCAAAACGCGCAGCCACGAGTAATTTCTCCCCAACTTCAACCTTGTAACTGCCCAGGTATCCTGTCATCAACGCCTGAAGCTGGGAAGAAAACTCTAGCTAATGCGACCCGAATTCAATAAGGTGTGTCCGTTCCACAACAACCTGGACCACGACTTTCGAAAATGAGACTCTAGGTCTTGAAGCCTAGTTGAAAGGTCTGCCAGATACACCGTACAGCGATCAGCTTCCTTCCGAAGGACAACTATTCTTCTCGCATCTTCAAGGAATCATCCTACAGACAAAAAATGTGATTCTAATAAAAACGTCATAATCGGCGTCACTGGTTTTTTCAGCATGAAACTTCTGGCAACACGGCACCGACTCTCCGACGAATTGTTAGTAACAATTCTTTGATAGGATGCCCCATAATAACAATGGATATTGTTTCTTTTCAAGTTAGGGTTTTTCGGAAAAAAAGTATTTAAAGTGTCACTAACTTATGGGAAGACCTATTAGCATTGAAGACCACCATAAAGGACCATACTCACCACATTGACAATAGCAGTATAAACATTTCTGGCAATTTGTGCAAAAAAAAAACGAGAAAATCCGCACATACTGATGACCAGGGTCGACCGTCCGTTGGACAAAGTCCAACGAGGTGGTCGTATTTTGCCGACCGAAAAGGGTGGGGGTCGTATTCGGAAAGGTCAACGTTGCATCAAATGGTGAGAGTCATAATTTCTGAGAGCTTCTCCAACTATTGCCCACAAACGAGTGCATGGTGCACCTCAGAGCAGAAGAGTCTACTACAGAAGTGCTCCAAACTGGACCTCAAGTTAGTAAAAGAGTGACCACTTGGGTACATTGACTGCTTACACGGTAAGTTTGGGAAAAAATATTTAAATGTCGGCGACCCCCTGAAAAAGGTCTAGTATGTGTTAGCTGTAAGCGTTTGAACAATGAAAACTCGTGTTTTAACAGAGTAGCCGCAAAATCTATGAAAAAAAAAACGGTCCAACGGGGCGATTCTCTGAACGGGCTGTTTTGGGAACGGATCAAGATCTCGTTGAAAGATCTAACATCCTACTTTATTCAAGGGGGACAGGTCGGGAATAGGTCGAATTCGAAGAAAGTTGTAATAGTTTAAAGCCAAAAGACCAGCGCTCTGTCAAAAATCGGTCCGCGATTTCCCCAAAACGTTCCAACGGGGGAATTTTTTGACTCCTTCATTTTTCAAAAGAGTTCAAATACTTGTTGGGAAGCTTCAACCTTCTACTCTATTCCAGGGGGACAAAAACTGCAAAAGGTTGAATCTGAAGAAAGTTATGGTCATTGAAAACCAAAAAACCCGGTCGTGCACAAAAAACGGTCCAACGGGGCGAATTTTTGAATGAAAGAAACTTCACAAAACCTTGAGTCTGCTTTAGAAAGAAAATAATCTGGGCTTTAAAATTTTTCTTACCGCTTTTCGCAATTGTTCTTTGGAGAAGATTACAGCCTTTCAACCCGACGCTACCGCGCTCAATCTAGCGTAATGCTGAAGTTGTAGTAAGGAGTAGTACACAAACACAAATTCCAAGTGCACAATACATGATAAGTGTTGGGGGGTCGTATCGAGACTCGTCAAAAAAAAGGGGGGGGGGAGGTCTTAAATTTTGAGAATTGGTCCAACGTGACGGTTGACCCCACCATACCCACTCCATTGGTTATCGAACTGCATAATTTAGACACCGCTTATACTCTACTCGATGTTGGAAAGTGTTGCTACGTTTGCCGTGTTAGACTTGGCCGACATTGTGCTGTACGTTCATTTATAACGAAGTAGCTAGATCACAATCAACTTTCAATGAGCTGATGCAGGCGTAAAACGATCATTTACCACTGCTGGACTGATACTTCATGGATAGGATAGAGCAACGCTATGCAACCTGTGGCCTCATAGCAGTTCGAAAATTAGTGGCAAAAGCGATAGGTCCTTGTCTTCTGTGTTGCATAGGTTCAAAACTCATTCCACCATGAGATGAGTGAAATCTTGCGAATAAGCTGAAGAAGTGGGGTTGCACACGATGCGATGCGTGCCGTCGTTGTAGCAGAAGATACTCAGGAACGACATTACAAGACGTCAAACGCTAGGCCGACTGCCCAAGTAGGACCGCCAGTGTTGCGATATCACTCATCTGCCGTATCGGGTATTGCCGTGCTCAGTCATCTCCACCCTTCCTACTCTTGCATCAGCGACAGTTTAGAACAAGTTGGCCTGTAATTTTAGCGTTTTCAACAATCCCTTGTCCTTTTTTTGAAGGCAGAATTTACGATGAAGTATCAAGCGATTTTAAATTAAGTTAAGGATGCGAGTGGTACAGGAAAGAAGGAAAAACCATGATAAATGGCCCTGCATCCGAAAATTGGACCCATTTCTTACCGGTTGATTTTCGCGTTGACGCGATTCTCGTCTTTGTGTCCTCTTCAGCGCTAAAGCTCTCTCTCTGCTATCTAATCGCTCGCCACGTAAAGATCTGCTGTGAGTGATTATAGATAGCTGGTGGGCGTACCGCGCCAACTGCGCAAAGAGAGAGCCATGCTAGATCGCCATGGTCAACTCTTTCGTGCTTCACGTGTTTGCTACCCATTCCACACTCCTTACTTCGTAAGCGAGCGTAGCTTCTACGCCAATGTAGTGCATGCTACGATATGAGTAGCGTGCGTTTAAGTCACGTCCTTCTCCTGTGCTCTATCTCCTGTTTTCCTGGATCGACATTCACCATCTTTTCGCCTTAGCATGCTCTCTGATGGAAACGTAGGATTTCATCGATTTCGGCGACTTCTGACCTTCTTCACTAGCAGTACGACTGCGGGCCTACGCCAAAGTTCTCAAGCGCAATCACATTTCGCGGAGTGTGCCGTAAGGTTCCTTCAGAAAACACTTCTAAAGAAAAAAAGTTATTCACGGTCTTTACGAGTGACCACAATGTTTGACCGTGGTTCTGTTCTACCGTAGTTCCACTGAACGATATTATTTAGAGTTTGGTGTTAGTATTTATCTCTATTGCAGGTATATAGCGTTGAAGATTTGTTTGCTCGAAGTGATACGATGGAGAATGAACGAATTTGGGAGTTCTGGCCTCGGAGAAAGTGTACTTGATGACGTCCCTACTCAACGTAGAGTGTCAACCTCCCAAGATGCTATTATGGATATCACACAAACTAATCCAACTCAGGTAAAGCGCCTATATCTGTAAGTACGAAAACTGAAGGCACATTCTTCGATGTGCGGGATGTGGGTGGGGGATTTCGTGCCCCAGTATTTACAAGGAGGCTGAAAAGTATAGGACGCGTACTTGATCGCTTGCTGGCAGAAGTGGAGTTCTTTCGGAATGCTTCACAAGAATGCTGGGTTATGAACAAAAGTTTCGCCCCAGGCGGGACTAGAAGCCGCACCTCTCGCTTAGTCTTTCGGAATATTTTGGATCTCTTCGGAAGTTTCGAAGCTGTGTAAGAAGCTCTATAAATTGTTTGGTCAAAAGTTTGTCTGAACTCTCGCTATGAAGATTTCTTCGCATCGACCTATTATCAAGAGACTTCCGAAGGATGGTCTCCAGGCTACGACCTTACCACTCGGTATCCCCTCTTCTACTCTTCGGAACATCTTCGTTTCTCTCGCTGTTCAAATACACATCTCTGGCAGTGTGACAAACTACATTGCACATGAATAGGATGCTTCTTCTAGCAGTTGATGTTGGTATGAAATGAAGATGCGGAGTGGAGGGGCGAAAACGATGAGGCCAGACCATGAAATGCGAGATGTTGGGTAGGTTAGGTAGGCGAAGCAAGCTTGTATATCACGTCATTCGCCCCGGGCTGGGCAATGGGAAACTTCTCAACGGGTGAGCACAGCTAGCCGAGTGTTCCTTCTGTGGCTTAATCATATAAACACATTTGAAGGCCGGAATTAAGCAACCAAACCAATCCCTCCCATCACCACTGTGCTTGGTTTCGCACACACAGAGGTGACACTACGTTCGTAACTCGAAACACCGCGGTAATAAGGCTTGAAGGAAGTGTTCTTCGCTATCGCTGCTCCATATCAGCTGCTGGTGCAGAGCCAGCAACGGCGGCATGTCTAGAAAACTCGCTCGGACGGGCCTCTCTCCCGAGCCAGCTTCCTTTCCTGCTAGTGGGAGAGGGAATTTTGAATTCGGCGTTGCAGTTAAGTACCTTCGTTTTTTATCCACTGTCATTTCAGTTCACATCTCTACACTCACTTTTGAGAGCTATAATACCCCAAATCGAGCCCGACCTTTGCCTTCAAACCGCAGAATATTGCAACCTCCTCGCCGTATGTTCAGTCCGTTCTCAACTCTCATCGGAGAATATGCCTTCCTACGTTCAATGTGGCATTTGAAAGACATTGAAACGCTACTAATGCATTCAGTTACAGTTGCTTGGTTCAAATTCGCTGAAGTAAATTTACTTTCAATGTTTTGCAGGAAGATCTCACGAAGTTCCACTCCGTCAGAGAGCGTACTCTTACTTCAACATCAATGATCCTCGCCAACACGCCGTTCCGTCCATGGCAAGAAATGAAGCCTATTTTACACGATTCGTCGAAACGGTCAGACACTCCGAGGCCGGCCAGTAACTCCACGCAAATTTCTGAGGCTACATCCACCGAGGGGACACTGGAGGAAATGCATAAAGCCTACGGTGACTGGCATGACGTTGGCTCGAGCTCGAAACTTTCACAAACTCGATCGCTTCCGACAGTGGAGACTAGAACTGTTAAGGTGCGTTGACGCTGTTTTTCATGGTGTTTTTTCAAAAAATGAGTGAAGGATGTAAGCATAGGTTATTATCGCAATGTACAGGTATTCCTATAATTCTGTGATAATAGAACGATTGAAATTTTCCAGATTACTAATCAAGTTATCTCGAACTGAACGAACTCTTATGAATGGTCAAGATTGCAAAAACTTTCAACAATTATTGATGCATATCTTTGCTTTATGTTTCCATCAAACGATCAATAAACAACGACATACAGACTTGATTAGTGACAGTGAAAATTTCAACAATGTAGCTCCATGCAACTAGTACAGAGTTACCTTCACGTAGAACTCACATAAAACCAACTAATGCACAATACATACACGTATGAAAGATAGCAACGAGGACCACCCAGTATTTATAAACACAAGCACTAACTCACATTCAGAATCGTTGCGCCACTACTATGCTCGATTGACCATTCCATTGTTTGGCGGAGCCTTGTTGCCTAAAGAATGAGCTCTTCTAGAGCTTACTCTTCATATCCCTAGCCTCTCCCGCGCCATCACAGGGTCCGCAGTCTTTATCAGTCGTCGCCACTCTGCCACGGCCAGAAAGTCTTCTCCACGGCCGTGACATTACTTACTCACATACATAGACTTGCAGTAGAACCTCCGAGTCACGAGCCGGAACAGTGTCAGCAGCATATGCAGCAGGCGCGCCCATCTGTCTATGACTGGCTGTTCGCGTATGCACCCAGTAACCCGCGCGGTGGTAGCCAATCACGGACGAGTGGGCGTGTCGACAGCATATGCTGCTGACACTGCTGCGGCCCGTAACTCGGAGGTTTCTTCTGCAACTCTACCTGAGTAATCCCTTCTTAATTAGTCCCTCCACCTCTTCTTCAGTGCTCCTGGCGGTCACGCTCTCAATCCTATCGTTTTTCGTTTATGTCTTCTGCCAGCACTTCCTCTTCACGACTCGCTGGACTCCCTTGTATCAGAACTATGCGCCTTATCCCTCTGATTCCACCTCGTGTTTCGCCCAGTACCTCCCCCATCGTAGGATGGTGCCGGCAGCGTGCTTCAACTGCGCTGTATCCGCTCGTTAGGAAATGGAAAATCAACTTGATCCATTGTTTGGGGTCGCTCTACTCCGCTTGGTGCAAGTGATTCCTCGCACGGTTCATACCCTTTACTTCTTGGGAAGATCATAAGAGAGACGGCAGTGTCTCCCTGGATGGGTACTTACTGCGGGGCCAATTCTTCATCAAGGAGTAACTTGATTTCCCTTACAGTTTTGGGCAATGATCTTCTACCGAGCAATTCGATTTCCATTTGCGTTCCTTTTCGCGAAAAACTTGCTGCAGACCGCCAGATCGTGAGCAGTGGCGCTGGGTTTAGGATCCTCTCTTCCTCTGCGTCTCATGCACCTACTCTCCACCTCCGTGCTCCTGCTCTGTGCCTCTTCTGTCCCTGCTAACGTGGCCATTCTTATCACCTGTCATGGTTCGATAGTCGCCTCTCGAATTTGTTCTGATGGCTCGTCAAGCCAGATGAAACTCTTCCTTCTTTCTTTCGGGACATCCGGCTTGCAATACTTACACTGACAGTATTTCCAGTACCCTCCTTCGAGTCTATTCTCACGGCCATGATTCTGTTAACTGCGGAGACATAGCCCTCGAGCGGCTTCGCTATCTCCACGTCCATGCCGTTCCGCTTGCTGTATTCTACATTGTGGTAGGATTCACCACTCTCCCAACTTTCGCTAGCCTTACAAGGGAGGTCGTTCAGGGTGTGAGACGCTTTTTCTAAACGGTTTTGTGCATGCTATAGGGGCTCTAATGTAAACTATTATACTGTGTTTCATTTTCGCTGAGCGACCTCCTGAAGGCCAAAAAAGGGTCGAAAAAAATTCGTTAAGAATGCGCAGTTTTTACTGCCTTAGAGTGACGTTTCGGACTCGTAGAAAAGGCCACGTGCATATCAAAGGGTGCTTATGAAGGTGGTAGGGAAAACAACCTGAAATTCCCTCGAAATTGAAGTAATGTTTAGTGGTAGTGCTGAAGAAAGGGCAGTGGTTGATGGAGGCATCAGCACCCTACTCTTTGGTGGTCGAGTGGATAGTGTGCCGGACTTGGGTTTGTGCGATGGTGGTTCGGCTCCGCTCCAGGAGGAAGCTTTGCATTTTTGATTTTCACTCCCAAATGAGCTCCAAACTGCTCCACCATCAAATCCAACGCACTATCTACGATCAGAGCCATCAAAAGTTCATGCAAAAGGGTTTTCGATCGACAACAGGCGGAATAAGTTCGCAGCGCCATACTAGCGCCAAATGGCGCCGACGCCTAAAACGAACGCCATATCCGTGATCAGGACCCTAATTTACCTCCAGGTGCCTAATCTCAGGAAGAATCGAGATTTTGGCTTAACTTCGGGAAAGGGGGGTGACCATGGGCTGCAGGTCGTCATGCACGCTGGCGGGTGACTTCGAAACGAGCGCGGCGCGGAAATGAAGCGCAATGCTCTAATGATTCACGGAATCCAAGGTTTGACTTCATAGAGAACATCCCACACCAAGTCGCAGTCCTTGAGGTCGCTCCAGCTATCGAGATGAAGCCCCCGCAAGTGGAAGAGCCGTGGACCCGGAATGTCGCATCTTGATGGAGAGAATAATTTGCCAACTTCAACATCGTGCGAGTCCTGTTGTACATCGATCGCTTGAGTGTCTGCCATTGTCCATTCAGTAGTGGAACATCTCACTGTTTGGGAATAATAACAAGAAAATCGTTTCCAGTTCACCGGCTGGAGGTACCTATGAGCTACTGACCTATATCAATGGCCAATTTTTCGGATCTGGGTCGAAAGCTCAGTTTTCCCCAAAACTTCTGATGTAGGGGATATCGAGTGCCCTGATTACGAATATGGCAACCGTTTCTCCCGGAGACCCCAATTTACGCCACTTCGGCGCCATTTGGCGTGACAACTTTTTTCGGTCAGATTCCGGTAAAAATCTGAAAGTAGAAGTTACTGGTGGTCTTCATAATGAATATGATATCTACTGTTGGCGCTGGCGTTATTTAGAACGAATTTGAAAGCTCCAACCTCGATGCAAAAATTTTGTCATCACGAGGCATCGAACCTCGGACCACTTTCCCATCATTTTTCGGGGTTGGCGGGGGCGCTCAGCGAAAACGAACCACGGTTTTGTAGCCCACGCATAAGCTCCTATAACATGGAGGAAACTGTTTTGAAAGCTTTCAACACCCTGGACGACCTCCCTTGTTAGCTCCTTTCGATGGCGTCTGCTGCAGGCACAGCACTTGGATTTTCCGCTTATCATCACCTCGGCAACCTCTCTTGGCTCACCAGTTACCGAGCGTACGTTCAAAAACCCAACGGAACCTAGCATACTCTCCTTAGAACTCGGCCGAGGGGTCTGCTTGCCACGTACGAGTGACGCCGTGCCTCTATCGCTGAGGCCTTATTCGACTTTAGGCACATAGTGCGATTTCATGTTTGATGAGGTCATATCCTTCTTCCTATTCATGTGGAATGCGCTCAGCAATATGACATAGCGCTGACGTTTAGAGGAGACAACTAGATGGGAATTTCTTTTTTGATAATGTGCGATCTCAAGCTCTGCCGGAAGCAGTGCAAAGGCCAGACCAACAATGATGTTGTCTTCGAAGTCGACATGGTGTAAACCCCTTAAGCGGATACTATCCTTGAAAGAAGGGTTGAAACCGAGGCGGACGTGTCGGACGAGTTGTCCGAACTAGCTTGCATTCCTTGGAATGTGCAACTGTAATCGCGCATGCACCATTACGAGCAAAGAAATATGTTAATCAAACGGTTTAGGCAAGTAAAACCGATCAAAATACAGGCAGCATTTCTTCGAATGCGACGCAGTTCACACGCAACCGTGCAAGGACCACGCAGCAGCGCAAGAACATGCAGCCATCGTAATTCTTCCGAAAGCTAAGATTAGTGACCAAAAGCCAGTTTTGTAAGACAGTAGCGCTACAGTAGCGCCGTGTGGTGCACTTTCGGGAAGGGGCAACGGCACATCTGTGCTACACGTTGGCTACTTTGACCCCTCCAATGAACAGATTGTTCGCGTTGACTTCTGCCGAGTTGTTGCCTTGAACGCTATTCGCGTGTTTCGTGCAAGAGGCCACATCTCCATTCGTTATCAGTAGGAAGTATTCCCGGATAACTGTTACTTATGTTTTCGTACCTAGTCGTCTACCTTAAAGGCAAAATTCAGGATTATTTTATGTGGTAATCCGCTCAAATATGAAAGTAGGGATGAGAAGTGGGCGAGTAGAGAAAGAGGAAAAGAAAGTCGTGAAACACACAGGAAATAAGGCTTTCTTGCTCTACGCTGTAGAGAAGTCCAAGACGCAGACAGGGAGATGAGAGATAATGTGAGTCGCGGGGAGCGCAAGAGAAGGGTGTGTAGAGAGAGCATAGCAGATCAAGGCGGCGACGCAGACAAGAAATCAAACGGTGGGCGGACCATGTTATGTATGTTGGAGCCTGTTACAAGTTCTTAGCTCCTAGCGTCTTAGTGACGCGTTTCAATGCGCTAAGGTGGTGCTACCTCTGCAGAAGCGGACCACACACCTCTGTCTAGGGGAGCGACTACTTCAGTGAGGCTGAGCGCGGAGCTTGCCCTTAATTCATTCGAGTCTACACGAACCTTACAATCAAAATACAGATGCTGGCACTCAAAATGAGATCACTCATCTGATCCCTTCTCCGCACGCATTGCCGACATACTCCAATGACAGTACTATGCGCGCAGATCACGCCCAGTTGATTTAGCTCTAGGTGGTGGATGGATCTAATACCTGTGACCATTAAACGCACAGACAAATAAACATCCGGAATTGTTGTTTGCACATATCAGAAAGCACTTTCATGGGCCACGAAATTCACTGCTATCTGATTGAGTCCAGGTTGTCGCTGTTACGAAGTACCAAATCACTTTATTCAGTCGACGGTGTCGGTGTCGTCCATTTGTGAGCCAGCGCCTTGTGGAGAGGATCTGGTAACCAATCCGATGTTCACGGTATGTTCAGATTTTTATGTTTTTGAAAAGGATTATAATTACAGTCAAGCAACTAATTACAATTCTTCTAGCTGGAATTCCCAAGATTCGGTCACAAGAGATGGAAGCGAGTTACCGTATCAAACGTTTCGCAAAAGAACATCATTTGGTCATTACGGGTAAATACTGGAGATCATTCTCTGAAACGTAGGCATTCGTTATGGCTAGGTGTTGAATAGTCCAGCACCACGTATATTCAGTAGCCTTAACACATTGACGACAATGCGAGTTTTGGTATTTTTGGCCGTGTGGGACGACGCAATTTTGCGGCCACATTTGCCGCGGGATACATTACCCCCGCACGGTCCCACATGTTGAGAAGTCGAAAAATAAACAACCTCGGAGAGCAGTTACTAAGTAAGTTAGCTTACACGATAAAAGTACAAACAAAGTGTCTCCACCCAGTAAAAGTTTTGATTGAGTGAATGCCTATTCAGGGGTACAAAATTGATCAAATTGAAGGCATTGTGGAAGAGTGTTCGGATATGTTTTCCACTATAGAAGCTGAAACTTCTCACAGCTTGGCAAATTTGTCATCCCCAAAGTTTAGGTCAAACACTTCAATGTCATTCACAGTATTACTTTTCGTTTTAAATAATATGTGAGTTTGAGCTGAATTGGAAAGTTCACGACTTTTGAAAAACCTTTGTAAAATTGAAGCATATTTAACTATCCCATGGACCACAACGTTTATAGTTATATCAATATTCGATCCACAAGATAGAAACAAAAAACTTCGGAAGAAGTCGTGCATCTGCGAAAAATAATGATAGAATGGTTGCGAGATACATATCCCCCGCACGGTCCCACGTGGCCTGCAAAGCGCGGGATATATGTCCCCCGCGCTGTCGTCAATGTGTTAAGATAAAAAGGAGTCATTCAAACAGGCTTGGAAATTTGGTGCGGTGAGAGTAGCAGTAGAGCACGTTGCGAAATTTGCTTTCGCCATACACCGGGTGTTCGTCGCACACCCTTTATCTCCTTCTTGTTGTTTCCAGATGGCCGACTCAGTGGACTTGAAATGTATTTAAATTGTTTTCCAATTCTTTTGCCAAATACCGTTTCTCACATTCCGAAGTCGAGGAGTATTGCAGTTTCAAAAATAAGATTCAGTAATGACCCGTCCCAAAGAGATCATTTCACGTAAAGTCCTGAACTCAGGTCATGACCCAAAACACAAGCTCTGATCAGCTCATAAATCGAATTACCTCCCTACACCATAACAGTGGACGAAATCCTTGAAATAGCAGTACAACCATTCGGCCCCACAATAATGCCCAGCAACGAATAGGGGAAACGTCCCAGATCAACAGTAGGGATCAGATCAAGCAATCAACGAAGGTCGACAGGGGTATGGCGTATCCTCGGGTCAATCGGTAGGTGTCGGATGTATGAAGTCGGAATCGCTGATCAGACAAATCCTCCTGTCCTCTGTCATCACGGCTGAGCCGAAAGCCACGAGTTGTCCGTCTCGTCCAGGGCTTTTATTCGGGTCCCATCGCTATCTCTATGTCATCGTCTGAAAAGGAGAAACGTAGGAAAAAGCCCGAGCAAAAACGATCTTGACGGAAGACATCCCGATTCCAGGGTTCGGCACGTCTCATCGCTCCCTGCCGATCTGAAACATCCAAAGTTAAGCAGCTGAATGATCAGATTAATGATTTTCCTTCTATTTTTCCTTCCCATACTTTACAATTCATTTTTATTCATCACTATATTTTTCATCCACGTGGCAGGAATATCTGAGAGCACACTGAAGATATGAAAACGGGGGCGTGAGGGTCCTATTTTAGTTTCCACTCCAACATGGTTGAGATTGAATGAATTCTCCGCTGCTTTCTTCGGAAGTCTGGGGAAATATTTGTGTTTTCTTGATTGAAGGCACACTTACTTATACAAAGATATCGAATACATTTTTGCATATACATATTCAAGACTATATACATTTTTCTTTATTCTTCATGTCGGCTCCGTTCGCCCCCCTACCATAAGGCCTCGGAATTTTGCAACACTATTTCTCCTTTATCCATCCTGGAGAACTTTCTCTGAATGGTGTTCAAACTCACATTGTTAGATTGCTAGGAGCAGCAGCTCTTGGAAAAAAATTAGGTTGCGACTCGTTCTTCCCTTGATCTCACAAGGGAAGGATCCCAGGTCGAAGCGGCCGTTTGAAATGAGTTGTGCACTACTATATGTATTTTTAAACGCTGATTTCGAATCTGCCCTCCAAATTTGTGGAACGATTCTCCTAACATAGTTACAAAGCGAGATAGTGCAGTGGCAGTGGCCTGGGCCGACGGGCGAGAGGCCGTGAGATCGACTTCTCGACGAGCTCCAAATTTTGCTTTTGCTAAAAACATTAATTAGGAGACACTCACCATGCTAGGTCATCAGCGATTGCCCATATTAAAATGTAAAGAAGTAGCGAGGAGCTGCGAACAAGTGTGCGCGCCATTTGCAAGTGACCACTCCTTGTACACGTACCGCTCGCGTAAAGCCTTTTCGTACCAAACAGAGGTGATGTTCGTATTCAGCACGCTGTACTACCCCTTTCGACAACATTTGATCCAAATGCAAAATCTTGGTCCAAGGCCGAAAATTTGGGTTGGTCATCTATCCATCACCTCACTGACAGGATCAAATCATGCGATGAATTTAGACTTTCAGTATAGTTGCGAAAACACATATACGTAACTGTCCTACAAGCTCACGTTATCCGAAAACCACAATGTGTTTTTCCAAGTACACGCTGGCTGATAGGGATAATCTAATGACTGATTGTCGGCCAAGTTTTCGAAAATGTCGGCAAATGTCATATTGGCGCACAGAGATAGTTTTGAATTGGGCTTTTTGAATTGAAATTTGGGGCCAGTTGTTATTATTATACGTATCGGGGTGTTTCTACTTCCCTTCCGTGACGTAGAAACACTACAACATAAACATCTAGTCGCAAAAATTATGACGAAAATAGTTGATGCTTGAGCGGACCCCTTTAAACACGTGACAGCGTTGTACACACTGCAAGCTTCAACACTAAATAATTCCATACTGCAAACAGACGTAGTTATAAAGTGCAAAAGCTCCACCCAGAGCAAGATCCGAACCACGGTCCCACCAGCACAAACAGCTAGCAGCTGCCGGCCAAGCCGCTCCTGATCTGCTTGCTCTGACAGTCAGTCTTCTAGCGAGCTTTCATTTGAAACCACCTTTCCAACTCCGCTCAGAGAATCGTTCCGCAAATTCAGAAGACAGATTTGAGATCAGCGTTCAAAAACACATCCGTGGGTATAGGTATCATTTCAAATGGCCACTTCGACCTGGGATCCTTCCCTCAGATGAATGGGGCCACTCACCAAGTAAGGGTGATGAAACAATGAAACGCTATAGAGGCTACAACGAATCCGATAAACAATAAATATTAGGTTGGAAAAAAAGTCCTGCAACACTTTTACCCATTTTTAGTTTTAATTTTATCTTTTTTGTTTACAAGTCCTGACCCGTTGTATATCTACCGTTTGTGTCCACAACTTGTCCCGAAAGCTCAGGAATTTTCACGACGCTCCTTTCCCAAAACGTGGCGGAGTGCGGGTCAAAAAGCAAGCGACCTTGCTCTCGAATTGAGGTTGATCGTCTAGTTTTTCCGTCATAAGGATGATGACTGGAGGTCCGAAAAAGGTGATAGCCATTCAGAGCTCGAGAAAGAGGAATCTCGTCACAACTTCATAATTTTTCTGATTGATTGCTGATGCTGATTTCGGAACATGGGATTTGCAATGTCATGAAAAAAGTAAACATATTCGTGGTACAATAGCCGTTGGCGACCTGCCTTAGCCAACTTCTGGAGTTTTGCAGTGTAGACCTTTATCTTCACAATAGTACCCATATCGTAGGATTTGCAGTCGACTTCGTAACAACCCTGCCTGTAAGGGGAAATGAGAGGAGCTGCTAGCCTCGTATGGAAATATCAAGGGATCGAAAGCGCTGGTACTGGTGAAACACGCTGTAGCGGTGAAGGACACTTCGGTTGAAGCTATTCAGATAGTATTGGTCGTTGGCGTGGCTTCATAGCTTTGGGAATAACTGTACAAGACAATGACTCAGAGTGCAGATTGGGAGTGTTCGAGGTTTTTTGGATTTTCTTAGATAACTCTGAGGCAGCGCCCATATCTACGTAGTGGGTGAAAGCATCGGGAATGCTCTACCATTTCTTGCTCATGGATGCTACCTACGAATTTTTCAGAAAATAGGAAAGTCACGAAAGAGCGTTGCAGGACTTTCTTTCCAACCTAATAGCTCTACTCAGTTCGTCGAGATGGTGTTCTGGGGCTCATTTTTGCTATCATAATTATGCCTCACCCTGTGTGCTTGATTTCCTTTAGTATATCCGGCCTAAAGGATCTACAATTTAGACGAACATGTGCGACTATCTAACAGCAAGACCTACAGTTGGAGTGCTGAAACCTGGCCAGCACGCAAGCTTGAAGATCTCCATTACGGACATGTGTGATATAAATGGGAAGGTAACAATATCTCCTGAAGATTCTTGATTAGCCGTCCCAGTCCGCTGCCTTCTCCCGAAATCAAAATTCAAGAATACGTTGTTCGATTTCGAGGATCACTCTGGATTACGCGCTGGCTCCATTTCGGCCACACTCAAATAATTTTCAGACTATAATGCCCTTGTTAAATTTTAACATCAGTACTCCAGCTTTTAAAATTTTTTACACCAATGATCAAATCCTTCGAGAGGCTCGGTCAATCGACACGATTTACGCGAGCAAATTGTAGAGGAACATTCAGGGAATATTGGTTAAGGCAGCTCCGTCAACGACGACAATCTCTACGACGAAAAAATGGCCGAAGTGGATATAGGCAAAATGTCTTTTTTGGTCCCCCTTAATCCTCTTCAAGTTGTGTGCATATGTGGGACAACGGCACCATTCTGCTACTTTCAGGAATCAGCTTTTCGTTTTTGTTACCCGACCCTTATGCCATCGAGCCCGTTGCTTTTTCGAGCAGCAGATAATATGTATAGAAAACTGCCTCTTTGCAGCACGTCCAATTTCCTACATTAAGGTGACATTTTCCTACGGATATGTGGAGGATTCAGTTGAAGTATTTGAAAGAAAACTGTATCTGGACACAGATCATAAATATCATACTCTTAACGTCCTCCTCCATTAAAATTGTGCAATCTGTCGTCGCAACTACTATCATAGTTTAGACAATACCGAAGCTGGTTCCTATCATTTTCATGCACGTGAATTTTATTCTGGAGGTGTACTGAATAGACTGGAAATAAATGTGTTCTCTTGCTGTGTAGATCATACTGGATAAAAAAGCGTTGTCTTCTCTCATGGGCTCAGCAACATGGTTCTACGATCATAACTTAGCACCTGCAAGTCTGCAAGGTGTCGAAATGAAATACGGAAGGGAGTGAAATCTTGCACTGTACTGTATTTCTTATACACATGATGAGAGCTAGAAAGATATTATAGCTCTACTGGACAAATTTTGTATTTCCCCTTGGTGGGCACTGTTATCACAAATGAAATACAAATGTCGTGAACTCCAACACTGTTGTTCGGAAATGATTTTACGTCTGCTAGAAAAAGTATTTTCTTTAGAACAGTTGTCACCGTCTCGAAACATGTGTCCAACTTGTGAATCAAAATGAAGTAACAGCCTATTTTATCAATGATGAATAAGTCCAGTGGATTTTAGAAATGCGCTATGACACATTTGCAATCAGGATAGCAATCACAGTGGAATCCGAAACGATTCAAGCGGCGATGGCCGGCTTCAAGCTAATCAAATCTCATACTGTTTCGCGTCGCTGTTGACTCCTTGAATCCCATGAGCTTCAATGCCCTATCAAAATATTAAGTTGGTACATAATATTTGAGATACTTTACATCTTTTGTTGTAGAAAACTTTTCAGAAGTTTATTTGAGGTTTTTAGGCGGAAATTTATTTATCATCCCGACGCTTCTACCAGATCCTCTCTCTAAGGCCCGCACCGCAAGAGCGATAAGCGCTCACGAGTGGAGGTGTATCAGGTGGACCCGCGCTTTCTCAAAAAGGTTTTTTGCATGATGCAGAGGGTTGTGGGTGGAGTACAGAACTGTAGTCCATTTCCGCTAAATGGCTCTTTCAATGCCAAGAAAGGAATGGGAAAGTAGTCCTTGGTTCAATTCCATGCGGTGAAAAATTTTTGCATTGTGATTTGACGCCATAAACTGGAACCGAATGGCACCAACACCAGAAGTTGATGTCAAATTTATAATTACGCTTGAAAAACCCTTACAAGTAGGCGTATACCAAATACTGGTAGGAGAATTTTGTGACTCAGAAAAGGCTCAAACTTCAACCAAACATAGGGTTTTGTACTTCACGCACATCCCTCTACATCATGCAAAAAACCGTTTTGAGAAAGCGCGGGTACACCTGAAAGACTTCCCCTCGTCAATGTCAGTTGGAATAAGTAAGTAATATTACTTATCCAACTGACGACCTCTGAGGAAGACGATCTGTCGAAACGCTAACAAATAAAGTTTTCACCTAAAAACAAGAACCACATCAAAATGAACATCGATGCCGAGGTTCTTCGAAGAAAGAAGTTGAAATTTACTTTCCAGAAGTACTAAAGCTTCTAACATGCCTTGTAACTCAGCACACAAATCCATCTATCCTAGAAGCTGATCACTTTATTTGCTAATTGTTATCTTCAGCTAGGATTCCATTCTTTTCAAAACGTCTTTCTAAGCCGATCTAACTCGAAGATGATCCGCACTTCAACACCCCGTAAGTGGCATCTCGGTGCTCCACCCGACCTCACTGAAAAGGATTGTGGAGATACTAGCTGCTTCGAAGTGGCAAGGCAAGAGTACTGAGGCCTCTTCATAGAGTCGTAAAGATCCGAAAATAAAGAGTTTGTTTACCACATGCCCTGTGCTCAAATCAGCTCCGAACACGCTCTGACAGGGTCACGCTCCTGTTGGTTTCTTCCAGTTGACTCAATTGACCATCCAGCATGTTCACCTGAAGCGTGGACCGTGTCGTGACCGTCACCGTGACCTCGAGTAAAGTCGCGCTCTATAGACAAAGACTAGGACAGACACAAAACAGCCGCGCCGCACGCTGGTCCATACTCGGTTCAGAACTACGCGCGCTCGTGGAAGGTTCCGGACCCGTTGGCGTCTTCCATTTTTCTCACGTTCGGCGTCAAGTCCATCTGTCAGCATCCATTTAGCAGCCAGCTTGTCTTCCTGTCATTTCCGAACTTAGCGGGCCATTACATTCTGATAAGCAGCCGCTTAAACGAGCCGATGTCAGATTTTGCGATTCGAGCGATTCGCTAGCGTTTGCGATCGTGTTGTGGGAAGTGGATGGCCCTAATGGCTGGTATCGCAACGCGACCGCGGACGCTAGCGAATCGTTGGAGCGAATCGCATGATTCGCAGTCTGACAACGGCCTAACATTGAGGATGTATAAAGGACCGAGGTCAACTCATTCGTGGTCTCTTCAAAAATGGATGGAATTTGAAGGGATGAAAACGAAAGAGATGAAAAAGAGAAAACAATATTGATATTGTCATCCTCAGAAGTTCGTGAAATGATGAAAATGTATACACAATTGCTTGCAGTTCACTGCAGGTCTATGGCCTCATTAGAAGCGGATCAAACCAAGGTGAGAACTCATATGTGAAGTCACTTTTGCAAAAACGAGCGACATCTGGACCAGGAATGACCACGACTGCGATTATTACCAAGTTTCAGTACTACGACTTTGAGTGGTGATACCCTCATATCTACAGGAGGGCGCATAAGAAAACATTTTTTTCACATCCAAGTGGATTTAAGCAAACTTTTCCGAAATTCAAACCAGATGCTCTCAACTGGAAAAAGAACAGCATTATCTATTTTACGGAAAAAATAAAAACAGTCAAAGCTGGGTCCCCAACGGAGCAAGTACCCCTTACGACGTTTAATGAAAAGCGGGTCCATAGGGAATGTGTTCAGAGCTAATGCCTCTAGCTATCCAGCAGAAAATCGATTCAAGAATTAGGTGAGAGCTTCAAGCTGGAGCAGTTACGGTAGGTCGCCTTGGCTCGACAACGATGGAAGTTGACGTCAGGTTCTAAAGACTGTGAGAGAATGGAATGAGGGCCTGCTTCTACTTATAGAAGGACAGTTCAGGCAGTTTTATTTTGCTGTGAGATTTCCGTCGACGATGGCAAGCTTCGCGACAAAAAATCAACATGAGCGGAATGTCCTTTTTTGCTCCCTCCCCGCCCCCCC
>KZ345194.1:203342-216509 GCA_002352805.1 Teladorsagia circumcincta
TAACTGATTTTCTTATTCAGATGGAAACGTTACAAGGGCAATTCACTGATTTATCACAATATAAAGGACAAGTTCTTCTGATTATTAATGTTGCAACTTTCTGTGGTAAGTACTTCTTAGAAATAACTGGTTGTGATTACAAAGAAGTGTTATCACACAGTACAAAAATTTATTCTCACATTTAATTATTGGCAAAAGTAAAAGTACGTTGTATCTTGGCATTAGATGGAATTTAGTTGCCTTTAGTGATGATATTCGAATGCTTTGTGGAGATCATTCAGCTTCATCAAGCATCACTTAGCATCAATTATCGCATAAATTAGCTCAACTGCTTTTTAGATCTCTGTAGCTTCTATTGAATCTATCAGAGAGCTCTTGTTACCTGTCTAGGCGTAATGTGGCTCGAGGTGGGCTCTGTAAAAAGGCCTCTAGGACGAAGCCCAAGCAGTAGGACGAACGCCGGAGAATATAAATTGCTTCGTCCTTCTCCTCTTCAAAGGCTTAGTCTTGAAACTGAGCGTTTCTGTCTCCTGACATGGTGTTACGAGCCACCCCTTCCCCCCAGAGCCACATTGCGCCTCTGTCTAGAAGAATTTGAGAGCTACAATGAACCATCTTGCTTTCTCGAAATTCTATCGACTTCATCTCCTTTCTGTGATATTACTTTCACTTTTTTTAGTTTCTTTCTACCTCGGTATACCAGGTGGTGCACTTAGAGGCTCAATTCGTAAAACTGAAAACCTGAAAATAGAAGCCTCACAAAAACTGATTTTGGAGCCGAAATGGCCATTGAAGGAAGAAGAGCTATACTAAAATAATTGATGATTTTAATGAAATCCATTTAAATAGAATAATTGTGCAAGAAAAGATTTTGAGTTGCAAAAGGTTGATTTTGCGAAGATTGCACACGAAAAATCGAAGAAACACCGGTTTCTTGACTGTTGTAACGTTCCGCTTGATTTCCTTTTTCGTAAACAAGAGCATGGCTCGTCGATATCGCGGAGAGATTGACGACTTAACAATTTGCCAGCATTTTTCTCAAAAATTCTATTATAGCCCTGCGATTACAATCGATTCGTTCAAGTGTCATGACCCGTAGGTTACCAAAAATGAGTTTCACGGCAATGTTACTACGTGACTGTTTCTACTTGTATGGCTAGTTACATTAGCCTCTCCACTCGGAGAAGGGTCGGGAAAAATCACGCCAACGTTCCTATGTATAACCTCCTGAATGTATTAAGGTTGAAACAGCTGAGGGCCGCTTTTGTTAATAGAAATAGACGGCGCACTTGCCGAAGATGTCGAGCCGTCCTCTTCCTTGAACAGTATCAGGGTACCTGGGAGATCTGGACGTTCTGGATTAGCATCCTTCATGTCTACGGCAGATTGCTTCTGCTACCTGCAGTCATAGGCGGAATCGAGTAAGGCTTCTTCTGCGAAATTGCCGTCGACAGGGCGGGGCGCGGTAAAAAGGAACCCAATGGTGCAAAAACAGACGAATGACACCGATACATCAGTCAAAACTTTCCAGAATGTCGGAATCCCCGGAATTCTCCAGAACATTGTAGACAACTCATCCTCCCCTCACCTTTTGAAAGCGAGCACTTAATCGCCTTAACCTTGAACACGTCTCGTCTTCCAGCACGTTATTTCCACCCTATAACCAGGTTTCTTCAGTGTATCCCTGACCTTGCTCTCTTAGTGATCACCCAATGATCAGGCAGCTAACCAGGTCCTGTTGAGATGAAATACGACACTTTCTTCAGTCTACTCCCCTCCCCTTCTCAGTCTTCACCACTCAGATCTCTCCGCAACTGGTAGAGAATGCAGATAGCAGTAGGAAAGTGACTCTAATGTCTAGTGGTAAGAGAATTACGTGGTTACGCTATCGACTCTTACGGGCGCCTGATCGGGGAAAAAGGCATGTTAAGCGAATGGCAACGTTACGAGTGTTCATTCTCTCCTTGAGCATGACCGAGCTCTACTTTTTCCGCGAGTTTTCAGCAGTTGAACAACAGCTTTTTCCTTGTCCTTCGTTTCTTGGTCATTGATCAATACATGGAACTATACGTAGCTCGTTGTGATAATCGCCGACACATATGCAGACCTAATTCCATAAGATACACTGGCTGTCTATTCCTCTAGATTGGATCTGACAAGCGAATGACGGTCGACCGATGAACCCGTGATGATTAGAAAGCGAATGGTTAGAAAGCGAATGTTCATTGGAATGACAACTTTGACAACTCAGTTTGACAACAACCGTCCAGTCACCATGTGATTCTTGCTAATTGCTGGGCCGGTTCTTAGAATTCCTCACTCGGTTTAGTGAGGAGTCTGCAAAAGTCATGGATCATCAATAGAGAGCGGGGATCAAGGTTCCTTCAGGGTGGGTGAAAGTTGCTACAGTAACCAAGTGGGGTTCACCTCAATCCATTCGTTGGTATACCAAAATCGGTACGCACCTTAGGAAAGAATACGGAGCTTGCAAAATGTTTATCAGGGCGCTTTGAACCTTATTGCGGTCTTGGCTGCTGAAATGACACTACTGTCCCAAGGTTGCGAAGCTGCGTCCGTTTTTATTTTCACGAAAAAAACTAAAAAAAAACACGACTTTTTATCGCCCCGTCTTTTTTTTGTTCTACGGGATTCCCCAGCTATTTTTTATTCTCCAAAAAAAGAAGAACATTTACAAAAACATGTGAGTTAAGCAATATACAACGAAATGACAACAAGAATAAGCAGCGGACACATCATAGCGCTTACTCGCCAGGCGGACTACAGTAAATACATGGAGATCATCTCAAACCACTCGTAGCCTAGTGCTGGTTGAGGATCTCTCCCAATCTCCTGGAGACCCCTGAATCTGATAATCTATTGTTCATGCACTTGTTTACTATCTAAGAACAGAGGGTTGTACCGGGAGTCCCTTGGGAAGAAAGGGGAGTGTGGTGTAATTTCGAAAAGGCGCGAACGCGACGGGTTATCCTCCTCTTTGTTACTCTGATCGGGAAATATCCGATATTTTTTTGTAATATACAATAAATTTCAAAAATAAGCTCAAATATTGTGCTCGAAGAATAATGACTTCTGATTATGCTCGTGATTTATTAGCTCAGAGAAGTGTCAGCGTCCCACGGTTCAGTTTAAGAATTAAATCTCTTTTTATGGCGTCGTCAGATGCTGTTCTTTAGGCTATTATAATACAAATCATAATCTACTAGGATTCGGCTTTCGTCGCAGATCCGATCTTTCTGAAAACGACGTTATCATTTCTTTGGATTTACCCGCCCCACTCCAGCCCTGTACTCTTAGTTTGGTATCAAATTCTACGGCTCATGGTAGAGAACATGGGAGAAAAAAGGTCGTTGATAGCTCAAGGATGCCAAGTAACTATCATAAAAACACTCCGACCCAGAAGGCCTTTGTCCCTCCACCATGAAGTCATATTTCCTATGACTTTCCTCCACAGGTATGAGCCCAATTCTGTGGTAAGACGAGGCGGCCTTTTTCTCAGAAGGAGTCATTAAAAAAACTCTAATTAAAAACAAGTCAGATAACCTGCAACCGGGGTCGTTGCGCGTTTTTTCACGCACGTATTTTTGTTCTTCGCGAACTCGGAAGGGGGTGTTGTATGTACACACACGTGTCATGCAAACACACACACTCGAGAGAGATGCGATCGGCAGTAGCGGTAGAAAACTGGATTGTAATTGGATGAAGATCAAAGAATAAATTTTCAGCTTACACCCAGCAATACACTGACTTCAACCCGTTGATTGAGAAGAACGTAAAAGACGGGTTCACCATTTTGGCGTTCCCGTGCAACCAGTTCTATCTGCAGGTGAGGAGCTGAAAAGCATAAATGCATCTATAGTAGGTGTAATTAATCATTCTCGTTCATGATCACTGATGACGTTTATAGGAACCCGCCGAGAATCATGAACTCATGAATGGTATTATGTATGTACGACCGGGTAATGGATGGAAACCACATCAGAATCTTCATGTGTACGGAAAAATCGACGTGAACGGAGAGAACCATCATCCCCTATACGAGTTCCTCAAGGTTTGTTGTTTATATTTTGCTGATTTTTGCTGATTCACAGAAAAAGGAAACCAACGACCTTAGTCGATCTTCTAAAAAAGCGCCGTGCGTTCGACAATGATTTTTTTTTCGCAGAAGTATTTGTATGGGGATTCAAACTGTGCACCTACGGGGCCATTGATATACCTTTGTTGGTCTCGACGGATTGCTTAGACTCGGTCCTTTGAATCACCTCAATTTGATGCTCCCGCCTGCACTCTCTCACGGGTCCCTCCCGTCTCCAACCTTAGTCCTGATACTTACTCCCATTCTCAGATCGTCTGTGCTCTAGCCATTCGTGGCAGGACACATGATATGTTGAAGTAACCCATGAGCTCCTTTGCATCTGACAGCCAGGGAAATCTGTACTGCAGACTACACAACACAAGTGACGACAATCTTTTACTAAATTTGATTTTTAGTGGCTTATAGTAATCGCTGATAGTTCAAAAGTGATAGCTGTAATTACTGACCGATGAAATACAACACAACCGGCCAAACATTTCGTTGCCAGAAAACGATAACATTTTATGGGCTGTCGTGATTTGTGTTGTGAAGTCCGCAGTGGACACGCACCTGTGCGAAGGAACGAAGGAAATATAGGATCAGAGCACAACGTTAGCAGTAAGGGCGCCACATATCTCCACATCAACGGCCTTATCGTTATCGAGGATTTTATTCTGCCTACAAATCAAAAAGACTACTAGCCTCGATCAGAGTTGATCCGCTACGTAATTTTCCTCTTTGTTCCATTGAAAAGATCGATCAGCAATTTGTGTGGCCTGCATTGTTGTCGAAGTAATGGCAGTTACAGTCAAGTGTTTTTTCTAGCAGTGTTGGCTCGATGCCAACATGGAAAGACTGCATAGATACTGACAAAGACCCTCTACGCTGGCTCAGTTCTCGGCAACAACCAGTTTGTAGTTTCGTCGTCGAGATTGTGAGCGAGACGAAAGGTGATGGATTGGAATTGGTGTGACCGCGCGTTAATCTACCCGTATAGATAGCCAGGGTACCCTCGTTTAACCGTGTCCTAGGCGTTCAACGAATTCATCAGTCAGTTTTCTCGCGGGTAATTTCGGTCACGCTTTCATGCTTCTGCAATGCGCGATTGGAAAGATTAATTAATCAGCATGTAAACTTGATAAATTACTCGGGTCATACCTTCCATTCTATTAAGAGTTGCGGAATTATGAACAAGACTATTCGAGCCCACCAGCACCTCTAGCTGATTGAAGGCAATCAGAAACCTGACATTTCTGGAACGAGATCGCTCGAGGAGTTTATGACAGGCGATCAGGAAGAGTGAATGATAAAGGTTGAAAGATGTGACATGCTCTACTCTGACAGTTTCTGGATCACAGTATTCAACTGATGATGCCCCCTGCAACCCTCCGTTGTGAAATCCCCTACGAGGGGGTCGTATTTAGGACTATCGATAGGAGTCATGGTCATTACCTATTGGTCGATTTGCAGGGAGCCGAAGGGCTCGTTTCTGCAAAAAAGCGGGCTATTTTCGATGCTTAAAGTCATCCCCAAGGTCGAATCAATGTGGTTCTTGCACACGATCACAATTGTATTAATGCGAAATAGGCCGGCAATAAGGAAGGAGAAGAATCTGTCGAGAACACGTAGAACAAGGGTTCTTCACTCAGCGGCTGCGCTAAGGCTATGAGAGAGTAAACGCGGAAGGAGAGTATGAGACGAGAGGGCGCAAAAGATTAGAGGGCACCAGACAAAAGCCTAAACAAAGAAAAATTGCAGCTGCAGCAGCTTACTTTGCAAGGCAGTAGCGCTCTTGTCGGGTGATTTCCGTGCACGGGGATGCCACATGTGATCGACTTCTAGGAGTCTATCGTACAGACCGGAAGGAATCTACTGCACGACTTCTGCCTTTGTTGGGCCTTCAAGGAAAACCTATTCCTCTTTGCCCGTGTTGTGAGTTGGTGACGGTTTGAAGGGTCGCGTGGGACCCTAAGGTGGAGGTCTGATGGCACAACGTTATGGTCGAACTCCATGAAGATTGCACATCTTTTCCTTCAGTTCAGGACTAGAGGTCTGGTGGTCCTTGCGTACCCGAAGGCCTTTCACTACCCGAGCAAAATTGGGTGAATGGTGTATACCAACTTATTGCTGGGCATATGTTGACTCTTGAGAAAATGATGAGCCCACTTGAGAATTTGTCAGGCTTGAGCTATATTCATCTTAACGGTTACAAAGTCAACTTTTAATAAAGTAGAGGCAGCCGACTACTTTCTAGCGAATAATGAGGTTGACTTATCAGCAATCCTAGTAAGGGCACCAGTTGGCAGAATGATCATTCAGGATTATAGTCTGTAGCCCTTAAAGGCGAATGTTTTAGGAGAGCTGCCCTCAGACCGTGGAGAAGATCGGAAAGACCGATGAGTTGATGTACAATCCCGTGAGAGCAAACGACATCACGTGGAACTTCGAGAAATTCCTCATCGATAGACAGGTAAGCACGTCTAGGAAAGCAAGTTCCCGATGATGATCCTTGGCGTTCTACTCCCACACAAAACTCGGATTTTCAGGGTCGCCCACGATTCCGTTTCCACCCAACCGCATGGAGTCACGGTGACGTAGTTCAACCTTTCATTGAACAACTTTTGAACGAAGATTTCTAAAAATTCCCTCCCTTCTATCTCATCTCGTTTTCGTTTCTGATTGCAATTTATCGTGATCGCCCGATATACCTGTCGATAGTGCTGACCCAGTTTTGTTTGTGTCTTTAGCTGATTTCTTGTTCGCCGAATGGTAGTGTGTAAGTAACTCTCCCTTCGGGTTGTATGTATAGCCGGTCTATTGCTTGTGTCTGTAGTCGGACTGAGCTTCCAGCGTCACTGAGATATGTTGTATCACTAGGGAAGTTTCGCCTCAGTGAAGCGTAGTCCTTTCGATGCCTTGTAACTACTGTACTTGATCATATCATTGATAAATGATTTTAATCAGATTGCTTGAAACATTCAACGGTTGTCTTTTCGGCGAGGAAAACTGCTTTAAAGGCAGAATTTTATGGAAAGCGACCCATTCCAAATAAACTTAGGGGTGGTGAGTGGTACAGAAAGAAGGAAAGACCATGAAAACGGCTCAGAACCCAAGAAATGGGAGCTCTTTCTTTCCCTTTGATCTCGGCATTGATGCGACTCCAATCGTTCTACCCTCTTCAATAGAACGCTCTCTCTGCTATCTAATCACTCGCTGCGTATGGATCTGCGGCGAGTGATTAGATCATCGATGGGCGTGGATCGCCAATTGCGCCGAGAGTGAGCCATGCTAGATCGGCTAGGTCAAATCTTCCGCTGCCGGTTGCGTCTCAGTCCGCACCCTGAGAAGGTCCGCCTGACTCTCCACTGACCAATTTTCCCTTCTTCGACCTTATTTTTTTCGTGGAAAAAACCTTACTTTTTTTTCGTTTTTTTCCTTCTTTAAATAAATGCCCTTCAACAATTGATCTTCATGTTCGATATGGAACCAGAAGTTGCACCGAGTTTTTGAAAATTCGATTCTCAGACGGAATTTTGAGATCATACGAGAAGTACGAATTTCGGGTCCAGGAAAGGTTTAACCAAATTTATTAAGGATATTAAGGATAAGAGGCTACAAAAAAAGAGTTGTTGCGTTTTTTTCAGACACGTGCTGTGCCACCTAAAATGTAAGGTCATATTAGGTCGAGTATGAGGTGACCCACATAGTGTGTGAGAGGAAGTGGGCCCTTGTATCCTCTCACACTTCTCATTTTTCTAATTTCGACGCTCGAGGCATTCTATTTTTATCCTCCGACGATGAGATGGAACTTCGTGGTTGATTTGACACATTGGCGACGTCGTTCCCAGCGCATCTACGCGTCTTTTTTTTTACATAGATAGTTACTACACCAAAAAAGAGCGTACTTTTTTTGTGTCCGATAATGGATATGAACTCTATGGAAAATAAAAAAAGACTAAGCAACAGGAGTCTTCACCATGTGAAAGTGCGTGACTTATGTGTCCTGCGCTGTCGTCAGTGTGTCAATAGTTGGGGGTTTCGAAAGCCTATCCGCACCAAAATTGCCCTATCATGACGGAAAATTTTTTGATGCTCAAAAACAGATTCCCTTCCTTTAACATACCTGCGTCATTCCGTAAGTTTCCATTATGTATCCTTGGTAGGCGAGGAAAAAACAACAGCACAGGATCGCGAATTAATGGTTGATCCAAAATCCTTACTCCAGCCCGCGAATCCAGTCGCACGGCTTCACCATACCATTAGGAAATTTTATAAATAAGCTAGCCCTTCCTGTAAGCTAAGTCCTATTACTAGCTCAGATAAAAATCTGCACATTTATACTCAAAACGTGCCCAATATTTAGAATCTGAGACCCAGAGGAGTAATGAACAACATCTTTTACTCTCCTCAACAAATTGTTCCAACCAAGAGCTTTCCAACCCATTTTGAACTCTCAACTTGTTTAGTGGGATGCCAGGCCTGTTTTGCAATGAGAATTTTTGTTTTCTGAATGATCCATATGTGAAAAGAAACTCGTTTACGTAGACGGAGCGAATTTCCACAGACTTCCCCACACCTATCATAGCAATCGAATTTATTCACCTTACAATCATATGTATTCGATAAAATAGCTTAAATCCGTTTGGCTGGTGTGTCTATGAAGTACTGGGATTCGGAGCCTGCAAAAACCGCTCTTAGATTCAAGGCTACTTCTAGAACTGTTCGAGGTTAGATTCGAGCTCGAAGACGCCTTTTTTGCGCCACGATGGCTGCCTTTCTCAAGTGACTGCAACCCTTGCACCGATACTAGTGCAGGTACACCCAAAGCAGACGTTGAATATTGCACCTCATTGGGCAATGAAATGCTATACAAAATCAATTTTAGGTGATGGATGGCTTGTCCAATAAAATATCCGCCAGATTTGGAATTCAGCAAATTGCCCTTACCACGTAGAAAGTTTCATCATATGTTAGTCATCTTTAGGTGATGAAACACGAACAGTCGACTGGAGTCGGCTACTTTGTGGGTTCAAAATTAGCGAACCGCATGAGGAGCTTCTGGATGAACTTGTGACATAGGTCGAGGCAACAGTCGTTTTATGGATTCTCTACGAGTAGTGCTAGAAACTTTCAACGGACCACGGCTTCTAAATGCATTGAGCTTGAAGCACTGCGACACATAAGCAGAACTTATCCCTGTGAATCAGAAGATTGCCGACATCTGTTTTTTATAATTTTTCATTCAAATGCCTATGCTTAATAAAGCAGCTCTGGAGAACCATTTTCAGGACTTGTGTAAAAGAACGGAAGCGGTTGTACATCACGAAAATGCATTCCCTCATTTGTCATCGGAAATTGGAAGAGTACAGCCAAAGATTTTGTAATCTTCACACATGAACAGCATAACCCTACTTACTCAGACATCCGCGACACATTTCTGAGAAGAATTTTCCCAGTAAACCGAGAATTTTCGGAAATCAAATTGAATCATTCCGTGGATCGCGCTTGGCTGGGATCTATCTCAAAGGCACGGGCCGCCATCAGATTCTTAAAATTAGAGAGATTCTGCCCTTGACTCAAGTAGCAGGACCGCTAATCACAAGATTGCTGGTACAGGGGCGACTTGAACTTGAAAGTGCAAATTAGCTAATGTCTTCGCTTGACCGCTGCAACCGCTGCCATACTTAGCAATCGTGGCATACGTGGCATCTGCCCTCTCTCACTGTGTCTCTCTTTGTGGACGACCACGCGAGAGAATTTCAATATTTCCCATGGGCTTTTGCCCTCCTAATATTCCTCTTCGCACTTCATGAATAGTTTTCGAGCAAAATGACACACTAATTCGATCGTGGCCTGTGCCTCTGAGGAATCAGAAATGGCTTTTTTTTATAAAAACAGGTCACAAAAATTTTAATAGATACATTGATAATTTTTTCAGCCAAAGGGTACGGGAGAGAGCATTCGACAGTAACTAGGCCCTTTTCGGGTTGCGACATGCGTTTTACATAATTCCAATGAGAATGTAGTGACTTCGATTCCGTATAGTCTATATAACGACTTGAGAGGGCCAGCCGATGGCAAGGCACTGTTTTCTCCAGCCAAATGATCTTCCTAGTGGCATGATGGTAGGCTTGATTGGCTTGTAGTGTGTACGATTTAGATTCTGACCACGGACCGTGCGTGTGGCAATCGGCGCCCCTTGCCATTACACCAGCTTTTACCCTAACATTAATCCAAACTAACTTTCTTAATAAATTTGAATGGTGCATAAAGTCTGATAACTGCTCATCAGTGCGTGTCTGAAGTTGTGTTCTGCCGTGGAATCACTCAGAAATACAAGGCGTGGCAGCTCGCTGTTCGTAGCGTGAGCGGTGTTTACAACGATTCATGTGGAATCGTTAAAACAACCGACTGACGTAGTTCGAGAAGTTCTGCAAAACTAGTTCCCGTAAGTGATCGCATGCTTTCACCCTGTAGTAACCGCTTTCTGAACAACGGAAATACATCAAGTTATCTATCGACATGGTTACACCTATTGTAATGCCCTGTAGTGTGCCTTTGATTAACGTTCGATCAGACAGGTACCATAATTAACCGCTCTTGACACTTATGAATTAGTGAAGGTTATTCCTTAGTTTTGTAATCCGGCGTTCAAAACGGAGACTCAATCGAATACCGATGTAAAGGGCAAAGGTTCGGCGCTAATTCCTTTCATGAAATCTTCAAGCATTCATCAGAATCGGACGCATTCCGAATGCGGTACATATGCCACTATCAGTATATTCCCTGTACTTGTACATATAGTATATACATCCAGCAAGCCGATACCAGTCAGAAGTTTGTCGTCCTAGACATCTGCAGTACCATTCAACGGCATGAATGTGAAAAGTAGGTTCACAGGTCGAGATTAAAGAATAAAGTATTTGGCGATAATCAAACTCGTTTTGGGATGCGCTACGCTTTCTACATCCATTCGGATTCGTAGTGGCAATTTGAATGCGCTTTGGAAACAATGACTTGCAGGGGCCAGTAGGTGTGTGATTCAGTGAAGTTTTCTTTCCAGACAAGTCCAGCACCGATTGAATGACTCCGGAAGGTTAGGAGGCTTTGTTGGCCTAGACGATGTCCAGCCAAGACTTTTATTGCCAGGGAAGTAGCGTGGTGATCAGCGCCACTTGCCCCTACACCATCTCCGCATCAGAGCGGGATTGGGCCCAAAATTGACCCTGTACGGTGGGCCTAGGTTGTAGCCGCTGCACCACCCCCACCCTTTCTCCCTTAAGAATGAATACCTAGCCCTAATTTAGAATGATAAATAAGCCCTGATCTTCGATTTTTGAAATGGTAACTTCTAAGGTTTCCAGTGCCATAGCTTACTCTTCGGAACGGGTTCACATCTGAAGAACTAACCATAAGCGTAGAAAAACCGCGCCTGTTAATTCAAGTGGTTATCACTCACCGAGTTGAATCACCGTGTTCTAAAGACTAAAAGGCGAAAAATCGAATCAGAGCTCAAAGACACAGTTTGGAAAAGTTTGAGACAAGTTCAAGTATTACATTTGTGACTTCCTACTAGCAGAGCGAAGGGCGGCATAGGAGTAGCGTTACCTCTCAATGACCCCTAAAAGGCTTCCCCACCTTCCTGCTCAGTTATACAAATTATCGTTATGCTTCGTGACTGTAGAAATACTAGGACAAAAATCGGCTTTGTGACTACTAGAAACACTAGGAGAAAAACCGCCCGGAGAAGGAGTAGGGGGAGCGCGAGGGGACCAATAAGCGTGCTATGCTTCAGGTACGATGAAGGGGCCACAAAATGCGAAATTGAGGAGTTCCTTGATATCATATTCGTCTCAGCGGTAGCGCCGATTTTTTTTTACGTTCGGTGGCATTTACGGGGTTGAGCACACATTCAGAGTTACCAAGAACTTTGCCAAATGTCAGATCCGTAGCTGTTCCAGCAGCGCATCAGTGGTGTTGACCATTTGTATCCACATGAATTTTCATTGGTCATTATTATTAGTTTTCAATAGAACTTACATTAGGTGCATTTTCGTGCTCCAAAAGCTGGATCGCTACGAAGTTCCTGATAAATACGAGGCTCACCCAACATTCAACTACGGGTGAAATTTTGGGGAGAATTGTTTGGCGAACAGGGTCGAAGAAATTCTCTATAGGGGGATGTATTTGTCGTGGTGGGTAATAGGAATCGAACCCTACCACAAACTGTTCAAGAGGTTGCGAAATGGAGGAATTTTGGCTTCTCAAAGAGGGTTCAAAGTCCCATGTCGGGGCGAGGCTCCAGCTAATCTAACAAAGGGAAAATCGTGCCGCAACCGTCGGTGGGGGGTCGTACTGCTACGACCATGCCCTCGCCATCATTTTCACCATGGTGGTGAATGACGTTAATTGCCAGATGTGATATGCGTGCCAAATTCGAGCTCGGAACTTACCTACATTTACCGAGCCCTGAACCTACCTCTCTATTTATCTATGGGTTTTTTCAGTGTTATGATTGACGAGTAAATAGAAAAAACTCTCCCTCAGTAGCTGCTTAGACGGGGCTTTGCTTCGTTGGGACAAGAGACGCACTCTCTCATAATAGCCGACACTTTCAAGTAGGCCAAAATGGCACTACCAGAACCGGACATGGACGCAGATTCTTTCAGTTAATACGTCTCTCCAATAACGTGTGGAATATCCCTGAAAAATCAGCCATGGTAAATGTACCTCGTAAGCAGGCTGCGGTAATGTGGCGCTCGGTAGTGTAGGTGATAACATAATTACTCGGTGAGCAAGAATTTGTACGAATCCAGCCTACGAATCCAGCCTAGAGCCAAGGTTCCATTCATAACTCAGCATGTTTTCGATCTGAAAGAGATTGATAGGAATCTTATCCTCTGCGCCTTTGTATTCGCTACAACATTTTCAAACCCAGGAGACTCTCTGCCTATCATTCTCCTTGCCACGGCTTAGAGGGAATACCACGCGCTCCTGAGACGTGGGCGCCAGACAATGGAAACCAAAGAGCGGTCAGCGTCATCCCACGCACTATCTCTTGTAGTTGCCGAGCT
>KZ345195.1:16836-27860 GCA_002352805.1 Teladorsagia circumcincta
ATGTGCTTGAAATAGAGCAGCCTCAAAAAGAAGTTCAAAATGTGCACGACTTTTTGGGACAACCTAATATATCTGCAAGACAGATTACTACATAGTTGATCAAATCATTGCGAGCAGAAGTGGATTGCCGTTGGCCTCCGCAAATCATGGCTCAGACCCGTGGCTCGAAGCACCTTCTCTCGCTCTCGCTTTCACTCTCTCGCTTCTAGGGTCTAGTCTTTCATCCAGTCAACCAGTGTTCCTTCGACATAGCTTTTACAATTCTCAAAATCAGCTGCGAAAAAAAAAACTGAGCCTCGGAGTGTTTCAGCTTTTTTTCTCTGCTTTTCTCATCAAGAGGCTTAGCGCAGCACATAGCTACACTTTTATATCTGAACCCACCTAATTCCTTTGCCAAATCTGCTAGCAGGAGAAATATGCCTCAGAGCTCGCCAAATTGTACTTTGCATACTAGAACCATTAGAAACCTGCAATTTTGGTAAAAATCTGAAGTCACATGGTCGAAAAGTCCGGTAATGTTTGGCTCACTCAACCACGAAGTATTATAAATCAGAGCTGTATAAACATCTTGCAGAATCTCCCGACGGACCATGAGTATGTGGTTTGCGTTATCGCATCTCATCTGGTCAACAACATTTCAACCCTCTCAGCGGAAAGCGACAGTTGTGCACCGGTGCAGCTCGATAAAAGTGCGAATTTCCCTCTTTTTGATTTAATCGGATTTTTGTAATCGGCGAATGAATGGTATCTGATCTGTTGAGAATAATAGCGTTATTTTCTTCAGACACAACTGCACCAGATAATTACGAGCCAATCAAAATGGCGCCATGTAACTGCTTGTGTGATCGAGGTGAAGCAATTCTGAGACCATCTTGTGACCTTGTCGTGGATGAATATCGGCCGATCTCGACACTACCGCCTGCTTCTGCCGATGAGTGTCCATGCAAAGTATGTTATTCATGCCTCAAATCCAACTATCAGTCTAGCCCACATCTTATTTTCAGGTCAAAGCACATGCAGGCAGATGCCCATTCGGTTATGTACACATGAAAGGACAATGTTATGGTAAATGGTTTTCAGAGTCATCGTTAAAGAGCAGTATACTAGAATATGCTTTTGATAATCTAATAATCCCTACCTGTCCTAGATGTGGACGAGTGTGCGGTAGGAAATGGTGGCTGTTCTCATGGATGTGTTAATATCCCGGGTGGTCACTACTGTGCATGCCCGTATGGAATGACCAGAGATCCACTTGACCCGAACACGTGTGTTAATGCCGCCAACTCGTAAGTTTTTAGTATTTCAAGCAAGCTCAAATATCCATTAAAAAATTCCATTAATGAGAGGTGACATTCAGGTTCGACCGCATAGCTCAGCTTTTGTCGCAATATCTTCACGCTAATGCGCAACAAGCAGCAGGATCCATGCGAACGGATGCTGATCCGTCTCAGCAGAAAATGAAGTACAAAGTAAGTCGCTTTAGCTTCCCTTTAGTGGAGAGCAGTTTTCTGCTGCCAGTGAATCGCTTCGAATGGACTGGTTTAGGCTACTATCAAGTCTGGTGACGACAAGGTCATCACATTCGAATGGTCATCTGTGCCAGCAGTAGTGCGACGTGCATTCAGATGGCTCTTCTAATTATCAAATCGTTTTCTCAGTTATCTCAATGAGACAATCCTGATCTTCACTGATTGCTTTCGCAAACGATGCAATTCTTCTACATAATAAGTCGTTTCCAATGTTATTTCGAGCGAATCATATAATATTTTCATTGTTGCACGTTCCAATGTTCATCGCCATATGTACTGTACAAGTATCGATTTATCGCAATTACTGCCCCGTGTTATACTTTGCCTTGCCAATAGGTTCTTTTACTACCGGTTAAAAGATTTTGATTTAGTTGTTTTTTGACACTCCGATGTTCATGTGACCAAAATATACAAGTATCTACCATGCTCTGAAATGGGTAGCACAGGCGCGCACTTGTGGTACTACTCCCAGGCTGGCCGGTAACCGTCGACCCCTATGACTGTGGTGATTGACGCCCTTCAGAACAGAAGGTTTTGGGCATCGTTATCAACGGATGTCACTGATCTCAGCTGATATTTCTTCGTGACCAGTCCGTCCGGACGGCTTGGAACAGTTCATGCTCTGTTGAGCGAAGTAAGGAGGTCTTGAATGCATCACGGGAAGGAATGAGGCCGTTGGTTATACTATTCAAGTCTCAGTACTTAAGTGGTTGACAGATATTACTAGTGCAGTGATTAATTTGCTTGTATTAAACAGTTCGTCCCATTTAATGGCTATGATGCGTCTTAGGTTGTAATGGTGAACACACAAAGATCAAAATACAACCCCTCCACACCCCTCCTTGGATGGTTGACCCTATTTGAACTAGCACCAGTGATGGCTCTAGTGGGAAGATAAATTGAAAGAATGGCAAAAAGAACTACATTGTACTCGATCTGCCCTCTTGAAGGTGAAATTCTCGTTGTTGGAAATTAAAGCAACACCCCCAAGATGGGTTCAAAATTTGGTTACTAATGGAATTACAGGATGCGTCGATGTCGATAACGAATTAAGTGTCGCTTAAGTGAAAACTCACCTTGGAAAACTACCATAAGGGGAATTGGCTACTGCTAGCGCCGTAGATCCGCCCTGACAATGACCCGCCCACTTGCTAGCGATCGAATTGCGCACTTGGGTGCGTATAGCGATCGAATTGCGCACTTGGGTGCGTACACATGTGCGGTCGTTTTGGAACCACGAGGACTATTTGAGCTTGGTCCTTTGAACCGTTCAATTTGATGCTCCCACCTGCGCTAGATTTCTGAATGATTCTTGACCAAACGTGAGTCGTTTTTGTGTTAGAAACTGTAACCTGTGGGAGCCATATGTTTCCTCCTAAAAATAGAAGTTACTTGCAGATCTTCAGCAATAACGGTTCTTGGTGAGCAGATCCACACAACTCGTCCGGCCCGCCCTTCCCTTCTTTTCAAGAGGAAACAGAGAGATTCCCCGCTTGAAGCTTAGTTGACGGTTCTACTTCCTTATTTTTCCATTCGCAGTCAACTCGCCTTTCACAACTCCATTATCAACGCTTGCGATCCCTCGAATTCGATCTGAGGGTGGTGCTTTGAAGGAGGACTCCACGGAAAGGACGAAGTTCGAGTTAGGGAGAAATCGCCTACTAGGGAGACCGGCGAACATCCTGAGGGTGCGGAGAGGCACGCAACCGGCAACGGCAGATTTGACCTCGGAGAGCTAGCAGGGCTCAATCTTGGCGGGTGCGCATGTCTCCGCCCACCGTCTGTCTAATCACTCGCCACAGGTCTATACGCGGCGAGTGATTAGATAGCGGAGAGAGCGTTATGTTGAAGAGGGCACAGCCATGGGAGTCTCATCAATGCCGAGATCAAGGCGAAAGAAAGTGGTCCCATTTTTTCTGGTTCTGAGCCGTTTTTCATGGTTCCGTTTCCTTCCTGGTACTACTTACCATCCCTACAGTAATTTAGAATGGGTTGAGTTTTCATCGTAAATTCTGCCTTTAAAGAATACGCGATAAGTGGTCCAGCGGTGAGGAGACCAAAGGAAACGGCCTAGAAGCCCTCAAAAGGGATTCCCATTCTTAGTGTTGATTTCCGCTATGGATGAGCTATGGACCAAACCATAGTTCATTTGAGTGTTGATTCCGGTAGCTGGAATCGTGACAGCTTAAAACCTTCAGGAGCCAAGGATACGTACGGCACGAGAAGTACGTGGTGAGGCGTCTACGTATTGGGGACACGTTGTAAGCAAGGTCAATCGTCGCGTTCGCGCTTTTCCAGAATTTGTATGACCTCCCTTCAGGGGTCTCAATGCGACCCACCCCCCCCCCCCCTCTCCCCCAATCACCAACGTCGTTTTGGGAGGCACTCCTAATGCGACCCTCTCCCAGCCACTACTCTCACCATCGAACCAGTCAACACTGCTCACCCCGCCAGCTTCCCCCTTCAACACAACCGTCGAGGTGGGGGGGGGACGAGTTGGATAATGAAGCGGCAAACCCACCATATCGGTCTGGTTTACTCTACCTTCGTGAACCTCTCGCCAAAATCGTTTGAAAAACCGTCAAAAACAACCTCTTTCTCCCAACCACGACCCCTTTACTTTCCAGGGATACGATCACCGTTCGCACTATATCCAGAGGTGCTTGACCTTGCTCAACCCCAAATGCAACCGTCCCCTCCAAAGTCGCAAGTGCGACCTCCTCTTTCGATAGTGCGAACCAGGGTCAACTGCCGCCTTCGTACTTTTGCAAAAATTTTGCGTCCCCCTTAAGGGGTGGGGGGCTCGATGCGACCCCCACCACCACCATCAGTCTCAGGAGGTTCCCCAATTCGACCGCCTTCTACACTACCCCGACCGCTCCTCGCCATCATGGCTGTTTCGATAGCGCTTGATTCTGAGACCAGTCGACACACCCAACTCCACCCACTTTTTCCTCCAAAACGAAAGGGGGAATTAAATTGGTATAACTGGTCTAATTAAGCCGTAAACAGACTAATTTTATAAATTTACTCTTTTTCGCTAGAATCGTCGGAAAACTCGTCAAATACAATTCCTTCATACGACCCCCGTTTCAATTTCCCTGAAAAGGTTAATTTTTCTCAATCCCAAAATGCGGCCCCTCGTTCG
The DNA here is from genome assembly GCA_002352805.1 of Teladorsagia circumcincta. Lineage (NCBI taxonomy): Eukaryota > Metazoa > Nematoda > Chromadorea > Rhabditida > Trichostrongylidae > Teladorsagia > Teladorsagia circumcincta. The sequence goes on from KZ345195.1 coordinate 21,514, forward strand.
GATTGTGCGAACGGGCACTTGACACTGGTTGTAGGAAGGAACTGAATCCAATCTTCCGAATTTCGAGAGTAAAAACGTTAGAGTATTCATTTTTGAACATGTCTACGTAGTCAACCTTGCTCTGGATGCTTATTAGGAGACCCTTCGCGAATACTGACGCTAAAATGAAGTTCGACAACATCAAAACTATAAATGCAGTGCAAAAGATTTTATTTCACCATACCGTATCACAGCGAACCCCAGAAATAAACAGGCAATTCTCACTCGAGTGACCAGCTCGAGCAAAAATTAAAATCGGACCACACACACACGACACGAAAAGGACTCGCAGCACTTTCTACGAAGGATAAATGAATTGGAGACTGTCCATGGCTTAGCAGACACCGCAAGATGCGGCGCATTTGGCCTTCAGAGCAGCCCATTTGGGATCAAAGCAGAATGGACGGAACACCTCACAATGTGCGCCTGAAAAACGTATTTGAAGTACTTGTTATGAATTGAGGTCCTGAAAAGGGTAGAGGACCCTACCGAGTTCGTCCTTGCAAGCGGCTTCAGTGAACACGAAGGCGACCATGGCAATGATGCACAGGATAGCGAGAATCTAAAAGGGAGCATTCGATAGGAGAAGAAGGCAGATCACTTTGATGGCTGTCATACGGTATTTCAGAGAACTGTAACAAAACTCACACGATGAAGCATTTTTGATTCCGGCTAAGCAGAGAGCAATGAGATTAGCCACTGGCTTTATACGGAGACCGTAACAATGATCACTCCCCTGCAATGGACTCCTTTCACGGCCATGTTTGAACAGGCGCCCCTTATGTGCCTAATGACACAGACTTATCTCTGGTTCTTTGCTGTGAACACAGCTGTCGATATCCCGCGTATGGTCATGATCAGCAGCGTTTGAGGAAGTATCCAGCTGATAAAGCACAGGGAAAAATTGATGATTTTGGTGGTTTACATCGAAAACAACTCGCCGTTAGTCGCCGATTTCACCTACACTGCGTTAGTAGAGAAGCACCTCCAAAAACAGCTGCTCATAGTTAGGAGGAAGGTTTCATGTCTTGAAAACTACTTTACTAAATTCGGTATGCTCTGAAACCACAGCCTATTTCATTTCAATGAGCACTGCCACTTACAAACATTTTCCTAAAGAAATTTGAAACCCCCCCCCGTTTCAAAACTACAGGAGCACTCTGGGCAAGAGGATTAAAAAGTAAAAACTCTAATTTTTGTGAACCCGTTCGCAAATCTGTGGGCATGTTCAGTGGAAGTAACTACCTCTTCAATGTGCCGAGAAGATTTACGCTCTCTAGCCGAGAACATGCGTTCTCGTGCGTAGGTCAAATGCTTCATAGCTGCTCTACGTGGCCAATCTCGTAGCTGTCTCGATATTTTTTATGGTAAATCCAGCTTTTTATACAAACAGCAGAATTTCTGAATGCCACAAGTAGTATTCGACTACGATGCTCGTCATATCCAGCAATCGCTTTGTAGCTTTTTCACCTCAGTAAATCTAATTTGTTGTGAACTTTCGTTTTCTGCGTCAAGTGTTATCATCTGGAGAACTGCCGGCTCAACTTTCACACTGAGCGAGATTTCCTCATTAAGGCTTCTTGACTGACCATGAGTGGACTTCACGAAACAAACTGGGATTCAGCAAGGATAGGGAAGCACTTTCATTAAGGTGACCAGTTGACGCTCTTTTAAGTTTGGGTTGACCTTTGCGATAAGAATAGGTTCAGTTGAGACGGGCTGATGTATATCCACGAAACGCTGGTGGGGATATCCCAGGAAGAATTCACTAGTCTTTAGCCTCAGGAACTCCGGCGGGATTCAGATGATGCTGCATTGTACAACTGTGCTGCGCCCTCTGTGGCTCATATTCCTAGTAGAATGGACATCAATGACTATTAGGATGTTCTTGCTGATCACCTACATAGTGTCGTTCGCAGGTGAGAACGCGGGTAGAGTTTTATCTTCATTCACGGCTAAGCCGCCATCCACTGCAGCCGTTACGCTAAGCAGCGATATACCGCCAACAAATCAGTGTTATGGGTTGGCTCGGGAACGGTCAGATCCATTTCCTTCGGAAAATATCCCAGTAACCATTGTGAGGCGGATCTAAGCTGCTGGCAAGCAGCTAAATGTTGTGGAAGACCCTAGTTGCGATACTGAGACGTCGCGGTACCATTTGCATGTTATTCCTCTGTATACTACTCAAATCTTCCGGGCACCCAGGAGTTAGTCTGCTTCCATTGGGCATGCCCAGAAATCGGGGCATGCCCAATGGAAGCGGACTGAATTGAGTGTTGACGTTGATGAGGAATTCTTCTGAATTTCTCTTGCCCAGAGTACCATTATACTTTTGGAAGAGGGGCAATTTTTTGAATTTTTCTACAAAAATGTTTGTAAAAAATGTTGTATATGCTCCATGAATTGAGTAGAACTACAATTTCAGAGCATGCTAAATTGAATAAAGGCACAATCCCGGCAAAAGTCGTGTTAACGATTATCTTCGGCCTGTAGCATAAACTCCCAAAGGACAATCACTGATGTGGTATTCCCTGTACGGAAACCACCCGACAAGAGCTTCAGGGCCTTGAAGTGAGCTGCTGCACCTACGATTTTTTTTGCTTTTATCAGGCTGTTGCCTGGCGCCCTCTCTCATTGCCTCAGCACAGCCGCATTTTTGAGGTACCACTTGCGCGTTTTCGACGGGTTCTGTCCCCTTTGTTTCTCCACGCCGCCCACTTCACACCAGTACATTCGCATCCGTGTGCGAGAACCACACCGATTTGATCCTGGGGCATGCCTTCATGAGCGGAGGTTACAATTAGAAAGCAGCCCATTAGAATTACGGTGGAGGTGACAAATAGTCCACGATGTGGAGAGAACCATGGAAACGGCTCAGAATCCAAGTAATAAGACCTCTTTCTTGATTTCCACATCGATGCTACTCACCGGTTCTGGTCCCTTGATCGCCAACGCTCTTTCTGCGGAGCGGCTGAAGACTTGCGGCGAATAGTTAGCCAGTGAGTAGGCGTGCCGCGCCGATAGCGCCGCAGAAGGGATAAAGCTTATTCGTCATTAGTATGGTAGCAGTTGAATATCTGTCATTTTGAAAACAGTTAAATAAGTTCAACACTTTCATCAACTCCTGAAGGCACTATGTTGGTCCTAAAGGCATTATGCTGGTCATCATGGGCGTTCATTGGAAGAATAAAAGTTTTGACTGGAAGCAAGGATAGACCGCACCCATAAACAGGGTCAACTGTGCGTTGCGCAGATTTCAAGAATTTTACGACCCCATCGTTTAGGGAGAGGGGTCCTGACACGCCCCCCCCCCATCTCCACCATCAGTCTTAGAAGCCTCCTCCTATACGACCTCTGACCGATTCCCGACCACCACCATCCTCTGATTATTCCTACTTCTAATTCCGCTCCCCAAAATCGTCGCAAAAAATCTGCAAACACGACCCCCTCTGCTCTCGCCAAAACCCCTCCAACATACAAACAATATCACCTATTTTTTCAACTTTCATCTCCACCACGACAAAACACGACCCCCTCCAAAAAAAAACTGAATACGACCCTTTCGTTGAGCACTGCGCTACGCACTTTTGACCCTGTATATAACTTTATTGCTAATGCTGTTATATAGGAAGTATAAGAACCGGGCCGAGAGACCGTGGGAACATGCCTCCTGTTACCAGCAGCGCTTACAATTTGGCCGAAGATCTTCTCGGCAATTTGTTGGAGTTCACTGATATCACGTATCAGTGTGGTTCGTTATGCTTACGATGCGCTTCGCTGTCGCTCTTACGGCGCTCGCTTCGATTGCCTTGGGATCGAAGATCTGTCTCCAGTCAACATGCATTCCTCAGGTACTATTTCCTGGCTCAAGGAACCTTTGCAGTTGCCCCTTCAAAGAACAATCTTCAGGCCATTGATGCCGATTTCACGTTCGTCATCGACGTTTCTAATGCTGTATCCTCCACAGACTTCGACAAGGTCAGTGATTTAGTAAGAAACTGCGGCATGATCACTGTCAACAGCACGAGTATCAAACATAATATTACGCATCTCTGGCTCTATGATAGAAAAGTGTCTCAACGGAAAGGACCATAAGATGTGGATAATTTATCATTTTCAGATCAAGCAATGGCTCCTTGACTTCACTTCGCAACTCACTTTAACTAATTATGACACACAGGTGAGCCGGTCAATCCACATTTCGATACTCAAAATCGTAACTTAACGTCACTATAATTTATGGCACAGTCACCTTACCACTGAGATCAACAAGGAAGTCTAGCGCTTTCATGTTTTTTTTTCGCATGTCATGAGGCCTAAACGATGGTAGAAAACTCTTTAGGAGAAAATTTCCTATCTTAAACGTACTGTAGAGCTTCGAAGTCCTTTCATCGTGAAATCTTGGCATTTTTGTTGCGTTTTGTATCACTATTACTTCTGTTAAGAAATTGCTAGGTGGAAGAATTAACAGGAGCGGTCAAAAGTGTTAGCTAAAACGGTTCTCCGTACATTCTTTCTCTCTTCCCCAAAAACCAAATAAGTTGGAGACTTTTCTCCCAAATGTCTTGAATGCTTAAGAACCAAGGATTCAAAAACACTGAAGGACGTACCATACCTATACTTGAATGGAATTGTTCAGGTGAGAACAAAATTGTGTACCAAAGTCCGGTTTCGGCGAAAACTTTTGACCGCTACTGCATTATGGTCAACGTTTCGAGCGCCACGCCTTCATTAGATGCCTTATTCCAATGAAAATTCGCCATTCATGAACGGACTTTGTGTAACGCTCTGCTACACTTCGCAATGGAACCAAGGCTTCTGGAAACGAGGGCACGTCGAAACGTTGGCCAGAATAGAGTCCCTACTAATCAGTTTCGAGGCAGAATTTCAAACTGTTATACCTACACAACTACGAAAGGTTACGGTCGATCTCACGTCGAATTTCTACGTACTGCGATAGCGCTTTGGACATTTGAACTACTTGATGCATTAGGCTTAGGCTGGATGTAGAGGGAGCGCAAGGGGCTAGGGAATGAGCTGGGTTGCCGTATCAACCGATGGAACGGCTGGCATATTCAGAAAGTTCGTTCAGACGTGCCTCTCTCCCGAAAAAGCCTCCTTCACTGCTCGTGAGGGAGAGGTTTCGTTCACGGCCTTGTCGACGTTTTCATTCCGTCTTTTCTCCACTGTCGCTCCATTTCGCATCTCTGTGCTCATTTTCAATCGCCATAATACCCCATATTGAGCCCGACCTTTGCCTTCAAAAACCAAAAAAAAAACCACACTGGGGAAGTGATTCATCCCAAGTTACGCACTATTTCTGGAAGCGCGCCACGCGGCAAATGTGCGCATAGCCCGTGGTGATCTAAGGACGCACATTCTTCGCAAGTGCAGTCTTTGAAATGAAGTGTCGCTCATATCCGTCGTCATCTTCGTCGTATCTTTTGGAATTCATAACGAATATTTCGAGAGTACCACATGCTACTGATTAGAAAAATCTGACTTTCTTGTAATTGGAAATGATTGATTGCTTATTAGTGTTGCTAGCTGTGTGCGAGCAGCCCTGGAACACATCAAAAACTGAAATTGAACAGTATGAGAATGTTGTACACGGTGCTCACTCAAAGAGGCACCATAAGTTTAAATTTCAAAAGAATTCTGGATGACAACAAAAACTCCAAATATTCTGAAAAAAAACAAGTCGGAAAGATCTTTCAGAAGCTTCCGCAATATTTGGGTGTGTAATACCTTCGGGAGGCATGGATTTGTCTAACAATAAGTCAAGGACCCTAACGGAAGCCAGCTTCAGAGGCATGCCCCAGGATCACTTTGGTGTGGCTCTTGCACACGAAAGCGAATGTATTGGTGCAAAATGGGCCGACAGTAAAGAAAAAAGAAAAAGAATCCGTCGAAAACGCTTAGGTTAAGGGCTCACTCGCCTTCGTAATCGGCTATGCTAAAGCAATGAGAGGCTATGCGCGGAGAGGAGAGTATGAGGTGAGAGAGCGCAACGGATGAGAGAGTGCCAGACAACAGCCTGATAAGAGAGGAAAATTGTGCAGCTACAGCAGCTTACTTTGCAAGGCTCAAGTGCTCTTTTCAGTTGGTTTTCGTGCACGGGAACGCCATATTTGTGATTGTCTACTACGGGTCTATACTGCAGACCGGAGGGAAGCGTTCACACGACTTCTGCCTGGGTTGTGCCTTCAAGGAGAAACTCACTAGTAGCGCAGCTAATTAAATGACTGGCTATTATATATTCGGCTATTTTGTATCATTTAGGTTCTAATGAGGCCCGGGAAGGCATG
>KZ345195.1:66019-76976 GCA_002352805.1 Teladorsagia circumcincta
TTTACCGTGTTTTCGAAATGGAAGCTGGTGCTTACACTCAGAATCGTATTTACATTTGGCACATATTTCTTTCAAAGGCTTTCTCAGGAACATCTTTTCAAGCAGATTTTAGAGAAATTTTCAGGTGGATTTATACTTTTGCAAAGCAGTGTATTACAACCATAATAGGGGTGAGATAGGTCAGAAAAAATTTTCGCTGAAGCTTTGGCTATGTGGGTTACCGAGGGTCCTGATCACGAATATGACATCCATTTTCGACGTTGGCGCCGAATTGGCGCCATGTGGTGCCAGGTGGCGCCGCAACCGGAACTCACCAATTTTACTGTAACCTTGTGTATAGGAGTTATTTGGGCCCTGATTACGAATATGACATTCGTTTTGTCGTTGATGCTATTTGGCGCCTACTTCCTGCTTGCCTGCGCCCTCTCACTAGTTAGATCGCAATCGCGGCTAAGCCTTTGGAGAGAGAAAGGCTCCAAAGTAAGTAAGCCAACTACACTGTGATCTCACAGCCTTCATTTTTTGCCATCCACATGAATGTTCAAAACAAATGTCATATTCGGAATCAGGACACCAAATTACCCCTATACAAAAGTTTACACCGAATTTGGTGAAAACAGCTGTCGTGACAATGTGGCGCCACCTGGCGCCAATTTGGTACCAGCGCTAAAAATGGATGAGATATTCGTGATCAGGACCCTCTATAACCCCCATAGGCGAAGTTTCAGCGAAAAAATTTTTTGACCCATTTCATCCCCACTGGGGTTGCAGTAGTAGAATAGTGCCGTTTCTACTGCAGTACCCCTGTGAACGTGAATCGGATAAGAGTATGTTGAGTTGAAGAGTGTCCAGGAAAATGATATCGAAGAACGCTGTTAATTGGAATTTGCAAAAATTCAAAAGCTTAACCCGTTACTCTCACTCGAACGCTTTACTAAACAAACAAACTAACAAAAAGTTTCAAGATTAATATTAATTTTTGATGATACCTTGGAGCATTCCGGATCGCGACAGATGAAGATGAAAAGGGCTCGATGAAAAGCGTGAGGAGGATCGTTCTCACCTGTTGCATAAATTTGAATTAAAAAGGCCATTGCCTTCTGACATATCTGAAATTGAAACGACTGTACAACAGGAAATAATTGAGAGGAGGAAGAGCTCTTACACTGCACTGCAAGTCAGTTGTTGTGGGAAGATATTGAGTGTTGAGCCATGACGGCTTACCACCGATTTTTCCCAAAGGTAAAAAAATATTTCGAAGGCGATACAAGTCATCAATTTCTAAAGCGTTTCCAAAACCAAGATATACAGGAGAATCTGAAAAATGGCTTGATTGAGAACTGCAGAATCGAGGAAATGTGTGAATTTAGCCCGACTTACCATGCGCATTTCTTTGCATGATGCTAGTCTTGTTTCTTTATTGTTCTCTTATCTTCTTCTTTACTTGCAGTGAAGAGCCAGAAGCAGAGAACCACGTGTACAAGGATTACAGCAATGATAGCAGAATAAGTCAGTGCTTCATCTGCTGAGTAGCCAAAAAGAACTGAAAAAATTTGTCGATGAATTGAAAATATACAAATACCTTCCTAATTTTGAGCGATATCTGACTAAAAAATACTGTACATTCAAAAATCATATAGAGGGAGATACGAATTGAAGGATTAAGTGGGCAAGAGAGCGACTCTAAGCAAACCAAAACCCTGCACCTGTGGTCAGTTACGATTGCTAAGACTCAAAGGGCTGGACTAACTGGCTCGATGGGCTTCTTTGCGGTGTTATAGTCAAACAGCTATTTACCACTACCACATGCCTTACAGCAACGCGATGGAATAGCCAACTGCAAGATCCAACGGGTTTAAACGAGAATAAACACCAAAGGGACCAATCAGGTAGAGATGAGGGCGCAAAAGTTCAAAGGTCAGAAACGTGACTAACTGCGCGATCAAGCCGCATTAATATGAAGCTCTTACTGCAGGCACTCGACTTTCGTCTGCCCTATCCACTCCACTCTTCTGGATTGCATAACTATGTTGCTTCCTTTAGAAAGCTGAGATTTCGTCTCGTGGCCAAAACAAGAACCTGTCTGTTGCTATGCTTATTGTTATACCAAATTCTACACAGTCATCGTGACACAACGGCTAGAAAAAAGGACGCTAGTAGGTCAAATAAATGGGACTAATTAAGCCACCAAAACTGGGTGAAGAACGCAGAAAAATGCGAACCTTCAAACATGAATCGCTTCAGGAAAAACATTGACCCAAGAGGAACCAACAGAATGACGATGCTGTACACAAGAAGATTCTTAACGGCGCCCTGCACACGCTCGTCTCGCAGATTCGGTATCAAGTCGTCCATTAGACCTGCAAAATAACTGCTACTCTATGTGTTACAGGGCACCAGATAAGAGTCTTGCAAGAAGTACGGATGAAGAAAATAGCACTGATCGATGAATAAGGTACAGTGCACGACAAATAGTTTCGGATCACGATTCCAACGTTTGAGGCTTGTATAACTCACCGTTCCAACCCCTTTACTGCCCTCTCATTCAGATATCTACTACTGAGTGATTGAGAAAATAAGGAGAAGCGAGTAACCGTCATATTCGCAAAAGATCATGACGCTGACAATGAGATTGGGGCTGAGCCAAGGCTATACTTTTGAGCTTAAAAATGATCGGGTATAAACTTGGAAAGCGAAGAGAAGGCGCGTGAGCTATAAGACAGAGTTTCATGCGAAGCAACATATAGAGCAAAAGGTCTCGGGCTGCCTCCCTGTGATGACGTTCTTAGTATAAAAAACGACGTCAATAGTGAGAGCGATTTCATATAAACGATACAAATCTAACAGAAGGGTGGTTCGATAGGACAGAAAGCAACATTTTCGCTTTTCACAGCGGAAGTTCCAGGTCCATCCTGACTGATCACGAGTGGAGTTGGAGATCATTACGACAGACAACCATATGATAGTTGAAGCGGAAGATATTGCATGGTTAAAGTACCGAGAGTAAGACATAACTAATTTGAGGAAATTTTATTCCAATAGATATGACTTGACATAAATCATATTTCAATATCTACTGTATAGTCCATGTACACACATCTCAATTGCGATAAGACAATATGTGCAACTTTGTAGCAACGTAGAAAACTAGCGTATCTGTAGCAAAAGACCAATGCTTTCAATAAAGCACGGGCAAAACGAGCACATTAAAAGAAAAACAAACTTTTCCTCAAGAAGAAAATATGTTTATCTACTTTTGCGTCTTACTCAGACTTTCTCAAAGAAAGCTTCTTCTCATCAGCTTGTTCTTCGCGATAAGCAATATAAACGAAGGCGATCATGATGAGGATGACCACAGCGACTCCACATAATCCTGCGTATAACATGGCCTGATCCGGAGGCAAATCAAAATAATCTGGAAAATGAATAGGTTTTGAATGCCATGAATGGTTTCAGTTGATTCCGAAATAAATTCAATGACGCACGGAGAAAACTCAGACCTCTAAAAACATAGTGATAAGTGGTGAACATTGTAAGTAATGGAAGAACAAACATTGCGGCTGAAAATCTGATCAAGTTCGTGATCGCACTGCGCGTATGAGCCGAAGTGTACAGCAGCTCCTGAAAATAAACATTTAGAAGAGTTCGTAAGACGAGATGATGTATACTCTAAATTTGGATATGATCACTACAACAGTGAGTAACAATGAGTAACAATGAAATTTTGTTTCCATAAACCCTTACCACACCACTACACTACAAACACATGACTGAACAAGCAAACCCTTTCCACCTTTCGGCCTAGTATTGATCAACACTACTCTCTGAAGCAACCTAACTCAGCAAACTTGCTTGCCACGAGATTTAGGCGCGAGTGCCACGCTGTGCAAGAAATACTGTGAGCGCTCTGAATGGAAGCGATTCAGTGGGAGTTCCACGAAGTCACACTAAAAGAGGCCAACTTCTCGTCATTCTTTCATATCCCATCGCAGCAGTGGAGAACTGTTGGGTGTGAGCCCTGACCATCACTCTTGCACAATTGCACCTCATTCTCAATGTGTCTGTGTCAGGAGCGTCGCTTGCTACATCTATGTATAGTTGCAAGTAACTTCCGCTACATCCAACTACTTTTTCGAGGTTGCAAGAATTGCCCATTCATCACCTTATTGTCACACAACTCACATTCACAACGTCTGCCCCTCAGAAGGTTTACAGGTTACTTGACCTTCTAGCATCCAACCGTTCTCTATTCGTCTGCGCAATCGTAACGATGGCACAGCATTGGATGCTTACGTTGCACGATCGCTACGCAACTATTACTCCACACTCGAACAATTGGACTTTCGACCCCTGACGCGCATCACCGCGTCGCCTTCCCTACGCGACCGCAATCGGACAACCGACTATGAATGCCCCTAGTGGAACCCGCGAAAAAAGCGCAGGCGGGAGCATCGATTTGAGGCGGTGTTAATGACCAACTAAGCCTTAGGCAATGACAGGATTCTGGGAGATGAGCAATATATGTTCTCCTTGACGTTTCTCCCCTCTCCTGGGCTTAGTCCTAGTGTCACCTCCCACCGGCCCTGTTGTGATGTCCCCCGAGGACATGAGCGCATCGAGTTCATCCGTCGACCAAATAATTAGCTTTGAAAAGAGAATCACCATATCGGGGATAAGACCTGTTTTCGACAAAGTACGCTTTCGAAGAAACTTACATCGTCAGACTTTGCCCATTCCGGGGTTGCTTCCACATTCTCTTGTTCAGCATCGGTTGATTTTTCATCCGTGGCATCGTCATTCGTGACCTTTGCCGCGTCACAAGAATCGGCCACGGCTGAAGCGTTGACGTTCTCAAAGCTCCCAGTTGTAGAGGTGTTCGACGATGAGTCGCCTTGTACTACGTCGTACTCATCAGACATCTAAAGAACCCTCACATTAAAAACTCCTAGAAAAGGAACATTCGTTCACATTTCTATTAGAAACTAGTCAATCGTCACAATTAAAACAATTAAGCAATAAGCAATAAAAACACCAGCGGCAAGGAGATCTTCGTAGAAGTACAGAAGGCCAAAGATCGCAACGAGGCGAGCAGGCAGAACTCGGTACGGAGGATTTATACGGTAGTGCATTGAAACGTCAAATAAGTAGTCCAGTTGTAGCTTGCAGCCAACACATGCTATGTTACGCTACACTATGATGGGAGTACGCCGGGCGAGTTGCATTGGCCAGTTTGCAGGTCTTGCTTTTCCTGAGTGTTTGTCTTTGGGAAAGTGATTCTTGTATAACCGTCGGCTCTGTAGAAGTGCGGTAAACATGCCGCATTTTTTGGACACACTAGGCCCGAAACGTACGTACATAAGACACACACACACACTCACACATTCTAGATTTTCACGCATGTTAAGTGGCTGCCCCCACCCCCCCACCCCTCCTGAATTGGCTACGCTCCCCTGGCTCACCTCACGAATTCCCCGAATTCTGGTATTTCATAGCAGCGGATAGCAGTCCTATGGGCGCTTGCATAGTCGGTCGAACGGCAGCAGCGATCGTTAGTGTCGCACAGCATTAGATGCGTATCGATCGTGCAAACATGCGACACTTACGATCGCTGCTGTCGCACTTTTGGCGATCGATACGCATCTGACGCTGCGCGACACTTGCGATAGTTGCTGTCGGACGACCGACTATGCAAGCGCCCTATGTACGCACGTATTGCGCCTACCGTATCCAAAAATACGGCGTGCTTACCGCACTTCAATAGCACCTAACCGTCATTTTTGTCAGGGTAAATTGAACTAAATTTCGCTTTTCGCCTCCGAGAAAAACCCCTGGATTTTTCACACGTTAGCAAATAACAATGTTCTGTTTGGATGGTGTATCGATGTCCTCTGATCATTTGGCCGACAATGGCAGGATTGCGAATACTATCAGCTGTGTGGAGAATTCAATGATAAAGGAGCATTGCACGCAATGTAGTGGTGGGGGGGGGGCACTCCGTGAAATGGCTTCTATGGCTAAGCCTAAGCAGCAGGGACGTGCTTCGGAGAATACGAAATTCGGCGCTCATCAAGTAAGGGGCATCAAGTGGTTGTCCTCACCCCACCCCCTACGACTGGCTAACACCCCCCCCCTCGGCGCGCGGGTTTCACTAAGCGAGGGACTCGTAGGCCAGAGGGAGTGTAGGCAGTCTAGGGGGTGTGAGGGCAGCCACTTGACCTTGCATCACAATGCCCCCCCCCTTTACCGGATGAGCGCCCGAAAATTGCTTCCTCACACCGGAGCTGTCCCCTGTTCAGAGGCCTAGCCCTGAAACCGGACGTTTCCGTGATCTTGACGCGATGTTACTGGTGCCCCCCCCCCTCCGAGCCACATTACCGAGCACTTCACCCAAGAGGGAGGGTGATGCATCAATTTCGTTCAGTGACGAGAACCTCAATTCCACTAGGAGACTTCCAAAGCCAAAAATTGCTAGGAACCTAATTTCTACCCCATTTCCTTGAGTTCTTGCATGTTGTACGGCTTCTGATGATTGGTGGATTGTTCGAAGAGGCAATTGTAAACCGAAGAAATGAGGAATTTTGGAAAGGAAGGGGCGATGTAAGTCAATAAATTTTCCTTTCTCCTTTTTTTCGGGAAAACATTTTTTTACTTACCCCGGAGTTCTTTCTCCCTGAAAACCTTTCTGAAGACGACTGTTTCTTTCTCTACTTATTATTTTCTCAACGTGATGGAAAAATGTTTGTGGTGGTTTAAAATGACTTGAATGCTCTGCACCTAAATGCCCTCAACTTAATGGTTTGCTAATATACCTAAGAAAGAAAAATACTGCTTCGATTAGCACTGCATCTCCTCCTCCCTTGTAGCTTCTCTTTATTCCCCTGCATAACTCCAGGTGATCCAGGGAGCGATGGTCCGATCCAATGTATTGGGTCGGTGCATGATTCTCGGACCACCTTAGCCGTGTTTAGATTTTTTATTTTATCTCCATGATATACTTCAATGTAATATGCACCACCATTATTCGCAGCATCACCTCTCTGGTGGATTTTCATTAATTTCTGGTCAAATAAGGATTGGACGAATTTGGATCATGGTAGTTACGTTGAGATTCCTTTCGAATACGCAACAGGAAGCTCATCGCGCGACGCGAAGGCAGAGGTGCAGATGGGTAAGCGGACGAGTTGCAGCGCATACTGTAGCCACTCACTATCAAATCAAATGAAGTGTGCTATAGTACGTCGTAGCACTTAGTACGGGCTGCGACTCGTCCGCTGACCCGTTCGGGTCGCTGCCTCCTCGTCGCGCGACGCGCCTCCTGTGGTGTACCCATTCTTCCTCATGAGTTGAACTAGAGAGGAAGCAGGCGGGCTTTCGCTGGCGCGAGGTCAGAGTTGTATAAGGCGAATGTGGAACTGTCTGTTTGAGAGTCTCTGAATCTCCCTGAACTTCTTCGCAATGAGTTGTTGACCCAAATCATGAAAAGGTGGGGTAGATCTCTCATTCAGCTCGACGGCGATGGCAGGTGACGTCATTTCCTGTGAACGTGAGGGCGATGATGGAAGGTTTGCTTCTGCTTATGAGGGAAAAAATCTAAAACCAGTAAAACTTTCACCACAGTGACACTCTGAGCGAAAAAAAATGTGGCCTGTATATGCCCCTCCCAACCCCTTTCCCTCGTCCACTTATTAAGAAACACACTCAGGAATAAGAAAATGTTGAGTACAATGAGCAGGAAGGTAGCATTTGGGAGTCTTCTGCGGCGACACGCCCAAAACGCAATTGGAGCAAGAGTACAATCCATTTCATGAATAGGGCAGGTGGGTCCATATTGCAGAGATGCCACCACTTTTGTGACTTGCACGCGCGTAATAAGGGCGCCCTTGGCTCACTTTTTTCGATTTTGGCCGCTCACTGTTGGAAGTGTGGTAGTGTCTGAGTCTAGCTTGTCTACTGTTCTCTCTTCTGTTTCTTGCCTCGCACTGTCTGATGTGAGCCACGTGCCATATTTCCACTTGAGGAAGGGAAAAGAACCGCTTCCTATCTGTTTTTATGGATTGATTCTTGACCATGGGCATGGTCCTGGATGCATTACATGTTCCCATTATCGCCAAAGTTGGTAAGTCCAAAATCACAACCTCACCCAATTTGATCTTAACTGAGAAGAAGCGATCAACCAAATCGGTGGTCCATCGCTAGTGTGCCGGCACCTAGCAAATGTTCCGGCCAATGCGCGGGTTTCGAAGGAACACCAGATACTTTTGATCAGTCAGAGACCATGCCTATACGGTCACTGTACCAGTGTTCAGCGTGGGATTACGTGCCCTACAGTACTGATAAATGCTTTTGCAACTGCAACCTTCAACTGACGTGGGTCCATTCTTGCCTGTTGCAAAGCGTAGCAATCACATGCTGTTGCGGTTAATTGTGATCCGCCATCTACTGCTCTATGGGGCAGCAGTGGCTGTAAACGATGCTGTGAGCACACCAACCCCGTGGACACTCTTCCCTCTCCCTAATCTCCAGTGATTCTCCCTTGCGTGAAGTCATGCTAGTGTTCTTTCCGAGACTTGCTGTAATCAAAAACATCGTTATATTCCACAAAGCCTCCGCCGTGGTCAGTACACTCCTTTTTCTCCTGTACCGCCAACCCTCTCATGCCACGTGGCCGGTCTCTTTTGGCTCCAGATTCAAGCGTACCTGGCGATGTATAAGCTCCAGTACATAGTGCATGGCTGGAAGACCTTTAGCATCATGCTCGCAAAGTTTCATCCAATTCCATTAAATTGTTGAAAAGTTATGTCGCCTGATCTATTCGGTCCCTAAGTTTTGCACACTAGTGTACTATCAGCTTATGGCCGAGGCTTAAAGGCAGTGATTTCAATGACAAAAGTGTAACCGTGTCAAGTGGTTTTGAACGTGCTGGTTGAGATCACCTTCGAACACCTCTTCCCCAATAATGTTCAATGACGTCACCAAAGCCACCTGGTGATTGAGCTTTGGGTACTCGACAGGAGCCCCGTCACGCGGCGAGATGGCAGAGACGTAGACAGGTCGGCGGAAGTCGCAGCGCGACATTGGACGTACTACAGTACATTTTATTGGAATTGATGCCAAATCGCTACTGTAAGCGCTGCGACTCCTCCATTGACCCGTCTGTGTTTCTGCCTTTTCGCCACGCGACCGGCTTCTTGTCGGGTTCCCTCGAGCTTTATGGTTAGAGCCACATTCTAGCTTGTCACTCCCCAAAAAAAAACATAATCACAAACTTCTGCTCAGTGCTAAGCCGCGTGTCATACTGCAAGACATTACGACCGTGTCTCTGAGGAATCTTTATACATTTAGCAACGGTCAACACTAGAGGAAAATACACGAACGTGTGTGTGCCGCGATACTGGTCAACGAGAAATCGCGGCGCTAACTTACAAATTGGATAGTCCACTCGGCGGCGCGACGCTCTGTTCGTCCGCACCTATGAGGCTTACGTTACTCCACGGTGTCGCTGCATTTCGGAACCGCCACGCTGCAGCGAAAAAGTAACGGCCTCTATGTCAAAGTCTCAGAGGTGCACACGAACAAGCGCCGTACCGCCATTTTGTCGTCCCCCGCCCTCCCCCGCGCCAACGAAGTTAGCACCGAAATCACTGCATCGACAGGAACGCGCTCTCATAATATTCACAGCAAAAGGTTCGAATGCAAGATATTCAGCCATTCTTTGGAGACAACCCGTATGCTATGATAATGATATGACGAACAAATTGACTGGGACACCGCCTAACTCTATCGCGATTCTGTTAAATTACTGAACTAAGAACATGATGAGCGATGGTAACAGAAGGAGTTTCACGATCACTGCTGCTTCTTATAATGCCTATCAGCTCGAACTGTCCAACACATGCGAAGAACATCTGCTCAACTTGTGCCTCATCTGCTTTGACGCCCTGGAAACAAACTTCTGTAGAAAACTCTAAAAATTACATAACTTCAGCTATGGATTCTCAAACTCGATTGGGAAGAGAAGCAGCGCTTTTTCTCGGTAAAATTGACCGTTCTATATTGTTTGCGTTATCACTTTCACCTCACTCCTCGCTGAGTTCAATTACTTAAGGTGTCGGTCCACTCGTTCGATAAAGAGCATTTGGGAGCCAGTGGATCCTCCACATTTCCTTTCTCGCTGATTTTTCTTTCAAACTAACCGAACACCCCGAGCGCGCACATGTATGTTCATAGAAAGAGGACCGTCGCTGAATGTTGCCCCTGTATTACATCGCACTTGTCAGAAAGAGCGCTTTATCTGAGCTTATCACAGGTGGCTACAGCGTTTCCAAATGGAGATTAAATGCTCAATGACGACGGAGAACTGTACTTAGAATTGTGCCGTGGTCGCAGCCATCTCCGCGCAAAAGGCAAGAACAGTCAGTAATAAGATGGGTGCCATAACAGCCAGTCACGACTGTCAGAAACCGACGAGTTACAAAAGCTTAGCGTTACTTCCAGAAATAGCTGCTTCTCAATTCCATGCAGGGTCAACCATCCGTTGGACAAAGTCCAACGAGGGGGGTCGTATCCGGCCGACCGAAAGGGGGGGGGGTCGTATTAGCAAAGTTCAACGTCGCAATACGTAAGTAAGACATTCGAGTGTTTCTTCTGCTATTAACCACAAGCGAGTGCACGGCGCACCTCAAAGCAGACGAGTACTGCGATACTGTCCATAACAGACTGTCTACGAACACGAATGCTCTCAAGAGGGTCCCTTAATTTCAAACTGGATCTAAGTTAGTAAAAAAGTGACCACTACGGTAGATCGACTACTAAGGGCTTATAAGAAAACTTTAGAAAAAATATCCAACTGTCTGCGACTTCCTAAAAAAACTTTAATATCCGACATGATGCACAAAGCTTGTGCGATGTCATGTTATCATTATTCCCAATGAAAAATGTCTCAAATTTTTGTTTAAAT
>KZ345195.1:93727-106202 GCA_002352805.1 Teladorsagia circumcincta
TCTACCCCACCAACCTGATAAGGGGGTGTTGCTTTAAGTAAAAGAGTGGCCACTCCGGTAGACTGTCTGCTAAAGGCTTATAAGAAAAGCCTGTGAGAAATATGTGCCTGTCGTCGACTTCCTGAAAGGAATTTAGTTCGACTAGAAGCTGAGGGAGTTGGTCCCAACTCCCAGGTATATTTCGGGTTCGAGCCTGGGAGATCCACAATGGATGACATCTTCATCGCCAGGCAAGTGATGGAGATTTATCGAGAGAGGCGCTGACCCTGCTACCCAGGCTTTCTCGATCTGAAGAGGGCGTTCGACCATCTACCATGACCAGTGCTCTGGAAGGCTTAGAGTAAGAACGCACCAAAGCAGCAATTTTTCTGATGAGGGATATACGATAAGGCTAAGGAGGCAATGGGCACTCGTGCGGCTTGAAAAAGGAGGAAGATGTCATGGTTGGGTAGCACCAAGGATCAGCTGTGAGCCCGCTCCTTCTCTTCCTAATACAAGATGTCATGGTCAAGTAGCTCGTGGAGGAACTTTGTAGGCCACCCTCGACATCGCCTTGATAGCAGATGGTAGAGAAGAGCTCCAAGTCAAGGTGCAGAAATGGTAGAAACTAGTGGCAGAAGGCGGCTCCACTGAATGTCAAGAAGACCAAGTTCCTGAGCTCTGGGGAGGGCACACAGCTGATTGCGGACGGCCTCGGGAAGTCGTTGGAAGAGTGGAGGACTTCCGATACTCTACGATTTTGCCGCCGATGTCAGTGTGGACCAGGCAATAAGGGCACAGATCAACGCGACATGGATTAAATGAGGGGTGTACTCTGCAGTCGAATGTGTCACTGAACACTTGACGGAAAGGAGTATCGGACAGTGGTAAGGGCTGCGATGCTCTACGGCAGCGAGTGCTGGTCCCTAAACAAGAACCATGAAGACTGCCTCACCCCGCTGATAAGAGGATGCTGAAATGGGCCTGCGGCTGGTTGCGAGGAGACAGGTTCAGAAACGAGGGTGCCAGAGCGGTACTGCAGACTCTGTCCAACGAGAACACCCTCTGCGATGGTATGGACACATGCTGAGGAGGTCACAGGATACCAGTAAAAATCCAGTTAGATGCTGTGGGGGGGGGCACTCCGTTGTGTTCGCCAACACTTAGGATAAGAATGAGAGTGCTCGTGACACGTAACTGATCATTTGAAGTGTACTTCTGTTAACTACCGGTGCAGTGTAGGAGTAATTCCGAAGTGCTTCCACTATTCGGCGTGCAAGTCCAAGGAAATGGTCTTGAACCAGGGGATGGAGAGCGTTGCCTCGGACCAAGGGTGGAGGAGCTACAACGAAAGCGATGGACTTCGAAGGGCAAGGCAAGCGACCGTGAAGGGCTTCAAAGAAGAGGTGGAGATGCGTGATCAAGAAGGTCCTAAGTGAAGTCATGGCCACTGCAAAAATGCCCTGGACAGTTCAGAGTAGTTCAACATGAAAAGCAAGGGACTTTTCGACTAATTTCTGTATACAAGTAATATTAATAAGCTCTTTGATATTCTATCAACTATTCTAGCCGATCAAAACATTTATTCCCGTCGAAAATTTTGTATGGAGTGCTGATTGTCGACTTTAATGGCATTCAATTCAGACCACAAGGCTTTTTAGTACCATGTTGACCACGCTCCATTTCAAAATGAATGAACAGGGAGTGGGAGAGGGAAATAAAAAATGTCGTCCTTCCACCACATTTAAAATGGGATTAATCGCACTTTCATAAAATCAATTGGAATGCATCCCATTGAGGAACATATCCCCTTCTATCAAAGAACTTCATGAGCCTTCTTCACCAACGGCATCGAAAGATTTTCCCATGGGAACATGGTGCACGGTCCGTGCTCAAAGAGGTCGACGAATAGTGGGTCATCCGACCTTATCTGAAACACTGGTAGAAAGCGGTGCTACATAACCACTATCCACCTGTTAAGGGTTGAAGAAATTATGAACACTTCTAAGCTGGAGCTATTGTAGTGGACCTTGAGCTTGATGGTGATGAAAGATGAGACCATATTTTGAAGACGGTAAGGGCACTGAAGGAGTGCCTCTCTTATCTATGGGGTGGTGGTACATCTGAGGAATATTTTGCAGTGAAACTCCCACCAACGGCGGCCCTTTGTGCGAGGAAAAGTTTGCGGATGTGCGCCATGGACAAAATGACTTTTTTATTCCCCTGTATTAAAAGCCGTTCTAGAGAAAATTTTGCGTCCCAAAAGTGTCTTATGATTAGTGGCATCACGGGTGAGAGCACCTTTGACCTGCCTGAAATACCGGTCGATGGTTCCATTTATTTACAACAGCAGAAGCGAAAATCACTCCGAGAAAACGGTAGCGGCAGCCTGAACCTCACATCAAAAGAGGATTTCACGATAAGGGCGAAGGTGAGAAAGGTGGAACTTCCCCAGTGGAGGAGCAGGCGAACCTCCTATTGGCGCGGAACACCCTGCTCTCTGTGCTGTCCAGCCTCTAGCCACTTGGCAAAGAGGGCGTTAGCGTTGAATAAAGCAGCATTGATGAGAGCTTCATCAATACGAAAATCAACGGGCAAAGTAGGCTTCTTATTTCTCGGCGACTCTGCTGTTTTTCTTGTTTTTTTTCTAGTCACTGACCATCTCTAACTTAAAGGCACAGCCAAAGCAGAAGTCTTGTTTACAATTCTATCCGGACTGTAGAAAAGACTTCTAGAGGATAATCACTGATGTGGCATTTCCGTGCACGGAAATCACCCGACAGGAGCGCTAAGACCTTGCAAAACGAGCTGCTGCAGCTGCATTTTTTTCTTTATCAGACTGTTGTACGGCGGTCTCTCATCTGTTGTGCTCTCTTGCCCCAAACTCTCTTCTCCATACATAGTCTCTCATTGCCTTAGCACAGAGGATTACGAAGGTTAGTGAGCCCTTGGCCTGAGAGTTTTCAACCACTTCTTTCCTTTTTTTGTTTACTGTCGGCCCACTTCGCACTAATACATTCACACTCGTGTGCAGGAACCACACCAGTTTTCCAGAAGCGGCCTTTGATTCCCAATTGGCTCCCTTTTCATCGTGAAATCTGCTTCTAAACGGTGATCTCAGTACGTCCCTCTCCCTCCTTACGGTCAATACGACCAACTAAACGCTCCTCTGGTCGGTGGATAGTTGACAGCTGAACTTGTTCAACCCGACATACTCGAGCTCCCCACTAGAATTGTTTCAAAATTTTTGTCGAGTGGAAATAGAGAGCTATGGAGCGTATATGTAAGCACTGAAAGAGCAGGTTCCACACCCACCACCAACCCTCCCTCCCCCAACGTCTCCATTTGCAACATCAGAATGCTCAAAAGCCTATGACCCCGCTGAAAAAGTGAGTTTAATTTGTGTGGAGCGATAGCTTCTATGTGATACAAATGCAGATCAAACCTGGACGTGATCACCTTAAGGCTTCTTTCTTCGATATGAGACGCAAATGGATGATGGGTCTTGGCACTCAAGAACATGTATGGCTAGGAGCCTTTTTACCTAACCAGTGATGAGTACGTTGTTCACACTCTGGTTGGATGACCGTGGCCGGAGAATTACCCATAACTATTGAATTCTTTCATGTATCAGTGTTGCTTGAATCCTCTGTAGATCATGAACGAGATCCTGATGTTACGAATTTCACACTTCATATTTTTGCGCCCTTGTTGCGTGGCCAATAACGTTTCCCATATTGTAAGTTTGGCTTTTCTAGGCTTTTTGAGGACACCTGCTTGGTAGATTCCCTTTTACCATGTTGTGTTACCCACCTGATACCACTGTGCCATAAACTTCCTCTGGAGTTATTAAAGGACGATTCCACGATCGAAGGTTGAAGAAGGGGAAACTTACCCGCTGGAGGGGCACGTGGACCTTCTAAGAGGGCGGACACTTGCAATTCGCATCGAAGGATGTGCCCTCAGCAATCTGACATGGCTTTCCCATGGAGCTATTGCAGCACTTTCGGCGCGATACGCCCCCCCCCCCCTCTCCCTCGTTGTCTGAGCCCCGCCGTTTGGCAGAGAGACAGAGAGCGTTAGCGTTGAAGAGAACAGCAGAGATGTGGGTCGCATTAATGCTGAATCAACGCCCAAGGAAGGAGTACCATTTCTTGGGTTCTAGGCCGTCTTCTTTGAATGATCTTCCCTCGTGCATAACTGACCATCTCCAACTCAATTTCCAGTGGGCTGCCTTTTTATTGTAAAATCCGCTTTCGAATATGAACGTTTAAGATAAATGAGATTGCCATGGTTTTCCTTGTTCGTTTCATGCCATCTTGTTTTGATAGGAGGGTTAGGAGATGGTTGCCGTAGATTCCTGACAGTTTCGGTAAACCGAACCTCATAGAGGGGAATTCAGATGATCTCATGCGGATAGATAACAACGCTTTCAATCATATGCCACTCAAAGGCATCGTGCATGGAACCGCCTGATCCTATCTTCGCTATAAATCGTCGACTTGAGACCTATTCT
The DNA here is from genome assembly GCA_002352805.1 of Teladorsagia circumcincta. Classification (NCBI taxonomy): domain Eukaryota; kingdom Metazoa; phylum Nematoda; class Chromadorea; order Rhabditida; family Trichostrongylidae; genus Teladorsagia; species Teladorsagia circumcincta. Next base: position 98,223 of record KZ345195.1, read on the forward strand.
TCATACTCATTCATCCTTTAAAGAATCTTTTACGCGTTCTCCCGTCTGCCAACAATATTTCACACTTTTACGGCATCCTAATTTACAACGCCCGAGCTTCAAAAGCTAAAACAGGCTGGCACGAATTACGCGTCAAACCTGAGTTCCTTCCCGCGATGCATCACCCTGCACGCGGCGGCACCTACCACGGACTTTGTTTCATGAACCCCTTCGGCTCCGCCCAGGTGTCTGCTGAAGGCCCATGGGTGATTTTCAAAGATTTTTTTTTCGGAATCGGAGTTTCTATGCAGTATGAACAGTGCAGTAGTCGGTCAACTGCCTGAATGGAGCAGGAATGATTTCTATGCTCATGTTGGCACCTGTAACCAAATCCTAAGCCAAAATTCGTGAAAAATAAAAGCTACCTCGAGACTCTAACTGTGCTACGCACAAGTGCGAATACGTATGCCGTTCCGTTGGACCCACAAAAAGACCACTATACCGACCACCGAATTAGCTCCGCCATAGGGTTTCAGTGCTCTCACCAGGGCGGTCTTTCGGGAAATGCTCAGTTTCCTCCAAACGATTTTCTGCATGATATAGGGGTGCGTGCATAGATTTTAAAACTGTAGTTCATTTTCCTGAGGGGCCCAAAGAGGGGATCAAAATATTTCACACACATTTCTGGCATCAATTCTTGATTAAAAAATACTCATACGGGTTACTAATGGCCCTGATTGTAATATGAGATCCACCACTAACCGCGAGTACCGTTTTGCGACATCATGCAAGCGCCAGTCGAAAATGCAAAAAAAATGTCACCACGAGGGTTCGAATCACGGACCAGTTCATCACTACTTTTTGGATTCAGAGGACCACTCAGGAAAAATACACCACACTTCTTCCGCGCACGTACCCTTAAATCGTATGGGAAACCATTTCGAGAAAGCTGGGCATTTCTTGAAAAAGCTTCCTCATCAGTCAGTCAGTTACATGTGCACAGCTTCAACCTTACTTATCTTCCTCATGACACCTTGTTGTCTACGCTGATCACCTGAGTTTTCACCCCCTCCACCCGTCCTGACCGGGTTGCCGTGCCTTGCGCAGTTCTCAACGAGGGGTCGCATTTTGACACTAGAATGTAACTTCAGCACTTAGTCTGGGGTTACCGTAATCCGAATTGCGCGTTAAATGCAACGCATGATCGGCGCACACACACAATCCACATCGTAATTGACGACAAAGGCTTTTGAAATGCACATTGGAATTGTACCACGCATCTAGTCGACGTTTTCGAGAGTTTGCCACCTTTTCGCTCAATCAGTATTAGCTACGAATCATTCATCTAGTTGGCACTTATAAAATTTGATTCATATTCATCGATTTGGAACATAGGTGCTGAGCTAGAAATGGATCTTCATCGTCAGTTTCCAATGGTTTTACATTGAAACAGCTCATCAGCTATAGATTTTCTTCGCTTCTGATTACGACTAGGGCTTTTTTCGCTGTCAGGGGGCATAAATTCCATGGTGTCGATCTAGCCCATTGAAGGGCCACTGGTAGGGCTCGTGCAGCAGTGAATGGCTCGAAAGCTCGATAAAGCTCGCTGTAATATGTAGTTCAAAAGAAATAAAGGCGCAATGTGTCTCTGGGGGGGGGGGGTGGGGGGCACTCTGTAAAAAGTCTCTAGGACTGAGCATAGGTAGCAGGGATGAACTCCGGAGAATACGAAAATTGCTCCGCCCCCTTCAAAGGCTTAGTCCTTAGTTTGAGCGTTTCCGTGATCTTGACGCGATGTAGGCTCTGTTCAGAGATGCCAGCCAACGGGGGACGGGACGAAAAATGAAAATCTCCTCCAAAACTGAGATGGGTCGATTGGAAAATTGGGGAGCTCGTAGTCGAAACGTCCGGAGTAGGCAAATTTCAATCGAAGCTTTGATATGTATCAACTGTGAGAAACGAACGGGCGAAAAATCGCAAGAGTGAGTCGTAGCGAAGTCAATGCTTATGTGACTCATTTTCGTCGGTCATCCCACTTCATGATAAGCCATGTGTCTTCGCTAATTCGATGCATATTTCGTTTTGGTAAAATTCGGTTCAGGGGGATGCAGGCAGCGGCACTCTGCTCGCTTGCGCTTCCTCGAGCGAGATAGTGTAAACTCGAACATTTGAGCTTTTCATGCATGTAAAGGGACTGCCCTCACCTCCCACTCCTCTGGACCGACTACACTCCCCCTGGCTCACGGATTTCGCGAAGTATGGGACATGCCAGGCGAGCAGAGTGCTGCGTCGCCGCGTGGCTCCCCCAAACCCGAGTTCCACCTTCATTTTATTTCGGCTTTGCGTTTTCTCGGGTAAGCGGGCATCTTTGAAAAGTGTCTTACGAGGTTCCTCGCCTCCCCAGCCCCATTGCACAATATGAACATGTGACTATCGATAATGACTTCGAGATTATTGCACGAAAACTCTTAAAAACTTCTGGAACACTGTTGCTTTCTCGATCTATTTCATATTGTCATATAAAATGAATCGTATAGAGCAAGAACTGCTTAACAATTCCGACTAATTTACAATACAATTCCAATGTGCATTGCGAATGCCTTAGTCGTCAAGTACAACACTGGTTGTGTGCGCACGCCCACAATTCACTTCGTTTACGCGCCACCCGGATTATAGCCCTAGCCTAAGTGCTGAAGTTACATTCTAGTCATTTTGACTTTCTTGGAGGAGGTCACATTCAGGGTTGGTGAAGGTGAAAAAGGTCGATAAAATGGGGGTCGTGTTGTGAAAGTCGTGGCCGTAGCACATGGGGTCGTTTCATGTTTAATGAGTTCCCGATGATTTTGGGAGAATTTCATGAATGATTATAGAAGAAGCAATAAGCAGGATACATAAGAGGATTTCAATTCTCTGTTGACATATTTCCCTTACCCTCGATGGCTGTTTTGTAGGGGAAAAGTAGGCGGAGTTGGGCTGTGTCGACTGGTCTCAGAATCGAATACTGCAAAAACAGCCATGATGGAGAAGATGGTGGCCGGTCACGGAGGAAAGGTAGGGAGGCATATTAGACGCGCCTCCTGAACTGATGATGGTGGGAGGGTTCGTGTCGAAACCCCCTAGATCGTAGAATCCATGCTCGGCTAGAGGTTATTTCTTCTACTCGAATCTTTCCGTTCAGTTCAATTTTACTCGAGAGATAACCAGTATCAAAGGACAATTCTTGTATGTTGTAATACACCGTTCTCGCTCACAGAGTATCCAATCAATATAATTTGTAACGCTCGCAGCTCTCTTTCCCATTGCAGTTCCCTTCGTATTGCGTACAAACATGTGTTTCCACTCTTGGCCGTTGTCCTAAGTTTTCACACGCGTACTACTACTTATATAACAACAGGGGATTCCATTTCCTTACCATGAGTTCATCATTCTCAATGAAAAGTTGTTTTCAGTGCTTAAACAGGGTTACCCAGACAATGTGGAAGCCCTGTCAAATTACCCATTAATTTGTTCGGGTCCATGTAGCGCTCTCATAATCAACACCTTTCCACCACCGCTGTGATAAACGGCAGCAGTAGCTATGTTTTATGTTTTCAGATTTGCTCTGATAAGTGATCATGGATGATCATGGAAAAAGACACAAAACAAAAACAATTTATCGAAACTCATAAACAGAAAATCTAAGAACGGGTAGATAACGATAAGGTACGCAGCAACATACGGGGGATTAGTAGTTTCCGCCAGCGCCGACATATCTAATCGGTATCACTTACTGGCCGGCAGTTGCGCACTAACAATATAACCAAAACAGAGAGAAGAAGAGCAACAATCGGGGGACGCTCAACGCCCGCCGCGCCTAAGCACCCAAGCGCGCCTATCTTACAATTATTACAAAACAACATTCAAATAAATAAAAGTATGTATATGTGCATTTTACAAGTGCTTAACAGAGAGAGCGGGGGTGAGGCCCCCGCCGATAACAAATGGATAAAACTTATACCGACATTTAAAACCGGGGCGGTAGCGAAGCGTTCGGAAGGGAAAAGCTCTGACCAAACGATCGTCACGTGGAGACATACGCACTACTCGTGGGAACAAAGACTCAGCTACGATTGATCGACTGCTCATCCTACATGGTCCATTTTCTCACATCGAGGAGACACACATACCACGAAAAGCACTTCCTCTTCGACTATTCAATACGCGACCTTGGTTGTCCTACCACGCACACACAGTCAAAACACTTAAACACAATTGAATTACAAAAGAGCTAAGAACCAACCAAGAAACTTATAACAAAATGACAAACAACAGGGACATCGGGAAGTCGAATTAGGTAATGATGAGGGACTCAACAATGTGCAGCCTGACGCACTCTCTAACAGAAGACTACGTGCAAGCCATAACAGCAACAGACAATCCATTCGTGGAAATGGTTAGTCGTCGATAGTTTCGTAAAACCACAACAGGTGATGATGAAATATAAAAGCCAGAGACCTGCACCAGCTACTGTCCAAACGATGGTACCATGAGATAGTCTACTGCTGATTACCACCAGCACTGCGTTGAAAACGATACAGGTAGAGGCGATAGTCTTTTGATGCCAAAACAACACTGGTTTCGTCCACCAACGCCACATCGAAGCACTGGGCGTGCTTCACTTTGGATTCAAGAGCACCGATCATAGCGCCATCCTAAACACATAACTTCTTAACAAAAATCCTTAATGTTTGAATAATTAATCAAGGTGAACGAATACGATTAGCAAATACTAGTGCTTCGATGTCTATGAGGTATGCCTACCTGAGAGAACACAGTGAGATTGAAATTGTTATGATTATCAGCCACAACGACGTCACCCATTGCATTGATGGCCACACCAATTGGATAATTGGTAATCCCTTCGCCGCCAACTTGACGGAGGAACTGTCCCTCATAGGAAAACACCTACAAGCAACATTTCTATGGCATTCGGTTACACTAACGAAAATCTTCTTCGCAAACCAATACAAACCTTGATGCAATGAGCACGATTGTCGGAAATGAGGATCTCGTTCTTATCATTTGTACACACTCCATTAGGGAACTCGAGGTAGCGAGAGCAGCTGAACTTCTGCAGGATGTTTCCGAACATGTCGAAAATGATTACTCGCATCACCTTAACTCACTTCTTTCAAATTGGCAAAAAAAAAGTGGAAACATCCAGCAGGTTTAATGTAAAGCTTGAGTTATCATTATCAATTGCCACATTAACGCACCTTGCACTCTACAACGATAATCCGGCCCTTGGTGTCAACACAAACACCGCGGGGATGTTGGAGAATGTTAGCTCCGAATTTCCGTAAAAACTGGCCGTATTGGTTATACACCTGGATTTGGTGTGTTGGAGATCGCTCAGTTACAACAAAATCGCCGGTCATTTTGTTCACCGCCACTCTGTAAAACGCTGTGTTCATGCCGATACTCGCTTTTCCTAATTGCACTTACACAACTACTGAAGTGAACAACACCGGAGCAAATTTCGAAAATAGTAAAGAAATGCGAAAGGAAGACAAAATTATGCTCAACACACCTGTTAGGATATAACAATTGCCCATCCCGTTTGCCGCATTCACCAAATTGGAACTTGAAGCGCCCCTCTTTGTCGAACACCTGAACCGACAAAACCTTATGGCAGTTCGAAAAAATCAAAAAAGGCGAACAGACAGATATACTACTAGAAGCTAACCTGAATACGATGGTTGTTAGTGTCAGCAACAACAATGTCACCCTGGGCATTCACGGCCACACCGGAAGGCTCGGTGAATTGACCCTCCATGACACCAAACTCGCCGAACTTGCAGTGATAAATCATCTTCTGACGGCTTATTTGAGATCGGCTGAAAGCAATAAGGTTCAAGAATGACAGTACCACAATATACACACCTGTATGAGGAGTACGGTTCTTTAATCTAGATAAGTTTTGCAATCAATAGAAAAACAAGGATTTCACGACTTTGATGGACCTATTGTTTATACGTTGTTACTGTTGTTACTTGTTGATTTCAATCATTCCAGCTAGATTTGGCATCGTCTACAACTGACGGAAGGCTGTTCGACCCGGAGATGTGGGGGCCCAGTCTTGCAGACAAATGCAGAACAACAGTATAAGCATTACTGTATTTTGCTGTTATATACGGACCTATCTATACCTTTCAAAATCACGAATTTGAATAAAAACAAGCAGCTTGACCACCAAAGTTGAAACTGAGAAACAGACTTTAAGAAGTTACCTGGGGGGATACAGTGGGCCCATTTTTTCATCCTCGATATTTCCTGGCTCAAGCATACCGAGGCTGGGCTCTACTCCGATTGACCATTTGTCATAATGGTTGTAGACCGGTAACGCACATGTATCCTGAAATGAAACAACCATGAATATTTCAACACAATTGTTCGATATCTACAATCATTAAGACTTAAAGTAAGCATCACAGAAACAGCAGCGCTTTATTGTAGTGTCTAAGTGGATCAGCTTCGAATAGGAAGGCGTATTAGCTAAAGCTCAAGTATGAAAAGCGATAAGCTTGTGCCTTCTCGACCATCGATTTGCTGGTGATCGGGAAGATACAAAAGGTAGAAGCCACCGTAAAACGTTAGCAAAGCGTGGGACCAAAAGATCAAAGATGCCGAGAAGGATATGCAAAGCACTTCTTTTGGTAGGAACACAGAGAACTCAATTTTGCTGAGAAGGTATTTAGCCCTAAATTCTGATAAAACGTTATTAAAGAACTTCCAAAAAAGAAAACTACCCACAAGAGAGGAAGAAACGTCGCTGGCGAAATTTCCGAGAGACTGGCTAGAACCACCAAATTCATTTCTCGGACGAAGGAAGTTGTTAGAATCAGAGAACACGCTTGGCGCAAGGGGAACACTGTGAGCTTGGGGCGGGGAGCGCACGAGCTTAAATCATATGCAATTAATTAGTTAGCCACCTATTGATGTCAAATCATTGTGCTTGAATCATATTCAGCACGAATTCCCCACTAACCTGTCTGCTCGGTGGTCTTCCTATTGGTGTAGGGGGCATTCCTGTCTGTGAACTAGCCTGTCCGCTCCAATCGGCTGCTCCACCACGAACTTGTCCGAATAAACCTTGAATGGCTTGACGTGCATTCGTGAGGTTCAGCGGAGGAAGCTCCAGCTCACAAGACGATCCGAGAGCATTCGACGCCTGAATAAGTCAAAATTCAGATAGCTGTTTGTTGTTTATTTTGATGCCTTCAACTCACGTCAGGATTGAAAGCCAGGAATAGGTGGAGCCGGGTATCAAGAAGCTGTTTGAACACCATAACTTCGGTAGGCGACGCATACTTTACAAGCCTCGTGGTGAAGTCGATCGTTTGACTGAGTTTTTCAGTCATTTGTTGAATACGTTTATCCACCATGGTTAGTTGTATCTGAAAAGTTGAAATAAAGCAAGCGTCCCAATTTCAAATTTAACTCAATCTTGGAGTCAAGTGTCTTTAAATAAAAATAATTCTTTGTGGTGACGATGGGACGAAACTCACAAACTAATTACTGCCTAAGTTCTGCTCCCTACACTACTAGAATGGTACCAGGCTGGGAAACGAGTGCTAACCCAAGCGACTATGAGGAATCAATCGGTCAGCCATTGAGGACACCACCATGCGCGTCCCGTATGACAGGTGCAGAAAGCAAACACAATGGGAACATCCATTCTGTTCCATTCTCTCGAGGTCACCAACGCACGGCGCACATTATTGATAGGTGTGGAGTGCACCCACGCAACTTGAAGTTGAGATTTTTCAAGAAATTAGCCTCGACCAAACGAGACGACAAGGACCCTCGGGATGAGGAGCCCCGCCTCTCTCGACCTTTTTTGTGTTTTTACCAAGAACTGTCCCGAACGACGTATTGGAAAAGTATGATGCGTGTAATAATAAAAATGTGCTGAGAGTGAAGAAAATTCATCCCTCTCCTAGGGGAAAACAGCGTAGATAA
>KZ345196.1:0-10517 GCA_002352805.1 Teladorsagia circumcincta
AAAAAAAACCTCCAGAATAACTGAATAACTCATCATTTGAATTGAGAAATATTAAATGGGGAGTTCCTACAATTCAATCGAAACAAAAGAGACAAGAGAAAAACAACAGTAAAAAACATTCTAAGGTTGCGGTGAATTCGGCAACCAACGAGTCGCCAGGAATTCACAACTGTAAACAGGACAGACTGCGGGAAAAACAAGGAATCAACTGGAAAACCAGTGCGAAATAAAAAAAGGAATGGGAAGCTTGGAAGAGGAACAGGAAAGACGATTGATTTGCCGGATTCAACGAAAGTGGCTGTTCGTTCAATCCACGTTGGCAGGGGTATGTGGCGCCAAACGCGTTTGAACGCGTCATTGCGCAAATCCTGGTTGGAATTCCCACGCCGAGTATGGACGGAATGAACAGTTACGTGGCTTAAACTTCCCAAAATGTTCCCGGCGCAAATGGCTGGAGCACAGATGACACCGAGTGCAGCACTTAACTTGGAACGCCGAAAAGAGGGATAGGAACCGGAACTAAGCTTTTGGGTGTCCCCCAAGAGGCCCATCGCGCGGCAAAGGAAGAGACGCAGACGTTGCAATGGACGAGTGGGAGCGTACACTGTAGCAGTTAGGCGTCAGGTTAAATAGGGTGTACCTTAGTATGTCTCACATCGCACAGCACGCGCTGCAACTCGTCCTTTGCCGCGTCTGCGTCTCTTCCTTCGCCGCGCGGTAGGCCTCTTGGGGACACCCTAAGCTTTCCAGAGCAACAATCTCAGATCAAATTTGCGGTGTAAAAGCGGTCGCGTGAATGAGTGAATGAAATTGTGATGGCGAGCTGACCGAAAATGAAAAAGAACCAAAGAAAACGACCTTGTAGTTCAACGTGCTCTAGTCAACTTCTTATTTAACTTAGAATCTGTAGCATTAGTCACTTCTCATCCTAACATCTTCGTCACTTTTACGTAGGCATCTTTTGGCACAGTACCATCTGCAGTGACTGCCACCGTATATAAACCGACCGATGTATCATAATTAGAACAGTCAATAAATCTCTACCACTGAACTACCGTAACAGGGGGAGGGTGAGAACGAAAGCGAAGGATACGCCCACTCTGGGACTCGTTCTGCTCCTATCTCTGAATTTACCATATTCTTCCTGACTTGAGCTTCCTGGTGCTACTTCTATTTCCCTGAAAGAGTGCAGACGAGAAACGGTCAGCGCAGCCGGCTGCCCCTCTTATTGTAGTTATAGTAGTAACCAATAGTACCCACACAGATCTCCGCATTTTGCCCTCTATGCTAATAACATGCATCAACAAAGCAGACAATCCATAGCACACTTTCCTTGAGAAAAATCTATATCTTCAGCATTTTGATGTTGCTGATTACCTGATGCCACGTCTATGTTGCTGAATCTGCATTCACGACCCACCTGGTTACGGGAACGAGGTGAGCCATGAAGCGAGTGCCGTTTTTGGGCTGTATACTTGCTCTTTTAAATTTCGTCTGTCCTACAGCCTCAATATAGAGAATCTGTGACTTTTTTGTTTTGTTCTTCTCATCGATTTTTTTTCTGTACAACTTTTCATTCTATTGGGGTTGTCTAAAACTGTTTGAACTGTCAAAATCTGTACTTCAATATTTGTTGAAAAATTTGAACTTCAGCAACAGCAATAAAACATTTAATAGGAACAACACTCTGAAAAACATATGCTAAAGTGATAAATGAGCACCGTAGGGAAGGACACACACATATGCATACAATGAATGATATGAACGAGAACAGCGTTGAGCTTAGACAGGGAAGAACAATAATTACAAGCTCTAATTCTACAAAATTACCGAAAATTTGGACCCGTTGTTGTGGAAAGACAGCTGACAGCCAATGAAGGCTAGTTCTGAGGCAAGTGAGCCGGTTTAGAGGCAGTAGCGTGAACCTAAACAAACGTATACTGTGAACAAAAAAATGCCATATGAATCAAAGGAGGATTTCGCGATAAGAACAAAGGTCGAAAGGGGAAATCACCTAGTGGAGATACAGGCGGATCCCGTAACATCGCGAACAACCACGTGATTTGCGTCGAAGGATATGCCCCGGCGATGTAGCGTGGCCTTTCCTTAGGCGCTATTGGCTCGGAACGCCCACTGACCATCTAATCACTCGCCACAGGTATATATGCAGAGAGTGATTGGGTAGCAGAGAGAGAGCGTTAGCTCGAAGAGGGCAGCAACGACGAGAGTCGCATCAATGCGGAAACCAATGGGCAAGGAAGGGATCCCGCTTTCGTGAGCCGTTCTTTTCTTGGATTTTTTCCTTTCGTGTATCACTGACCACCTCTGGATTTGTTTCCTACGGGCTGCCTTTTTTATCGTCTGATCCGCCTCTAAATTAATGGGAGCGCGTATCTCCAATATTCGCCCCAATATTAACTAGTGAGTTATTGGCCAGCCTAATTTATACGACTTGTATAAAGTTGAACGATTAAGGCAAAATGCCCACCTTCTGTCTTGCCAAGGCACTTTGTAAGAGCGACGGCCTCTCCCTGAAAAACATGTGCTTTGCTGCATGAAACACACTCAACAAACGCGAACTGACATACCCAAAAACTGACAAGGGAGGTCGTTCAGGGTGTGGAAAGCTTTCTCAAAACGGTTTCCTCCATGTTATAGGAGCTTATGCGTGGGCTTCAAAACCGTGGTCCGTTTTCGCTAAGCGGCACCGGAATCTGACCGAAAAAAGTGTCACGCCAAATGACGCCTAAGTGGCGTAAATTGGGGTCTTCGGGCAAAACGGATGCCATATTCGTAATCAGGGCACTCGAGATCCCTTATATCAGAAGTTTGGGAAAACTGAGATTTCGACCCAGATCCGAAAAATTGGCCATTGATAGGTCAGTAGCTCATACATAGGTGTCCCCAGCCGGTGAACTGGAAACGATTTTCTTGTTATTATTCCCAAACAGTGCGATGTTCCTCTACTGAATGGGCATTGGCAGTCACCTAAGCCAGTAATGTACAACAGGTTATGCACGAAGTTGAAGTTGGCAGATTCTTCTCTTCGTTAGAGCGTGATAAGTTGGGTCCACGGCTCTTCCACTTGCGAGGGCTTCATCTCGATAGCTAGAGCGATTTCGAAAGCTGCGACGTGGTGTGGGATCTTCTCTATGAAGTCGAACTTTGGATTCTTGAATCATTAGGGCATTGCGCCACATTTCCGCGCCGCGCTCGTTTCGAAGTCCCCGCCAGCGTGCATGACGACCTCTAGCCCATGGTCACCCCCTTTTCCAAAGTAAGGTCAAAATCTCGATTCTTAATGAGATTAGGCACCTGGGGGTAAATTAAGGTCCTGATCATGAATATGGCGTTCGTTTTGGGCGTCGGCGCCATTTGGCGCCAGTATGGCGCTGCGAACTAATTCCGCCTGTTGTCGATCGAAAACCCATTTGCATGAACTTTTGATAGCTCTATCGTAGATAGTGCGTCGGATTTGATGCTGGAGCAGTTTGGAGCCCATTTGGGAGTGAAAATCAAAAACGCAAAAGTTCCACCTCGAGCGGAGCCGAACCGCCATCGCACAAACTCAAGTCCGGCGCACTTCCATTCGACCACCGATGCTCCACAACGGATAGGATGCCGATGCCCCCATGAAACCACCGCCCTTTCTTCAGCACTACCACCAAACATTACTTCAATTTCGAGGGAATTTCACGTTGTTTCCCCTACCACCTTCATCAGCACCCTTCGATATGCATGTGATCTTTTCTACGAGTCCAAAACGTCACTTTAAGGCAGTAAAAACCGCCCATTCTTAACGAATTTTTTTCGACCCTTTTTTAGCCTTCAGGAGGGCGCTCAGCGAAAATGAAACACGGTATGATAGTCCACGTTAGAGCCCCTATAGAATGCACAAAACCGTTTGGAAAAAGCGTCCCACACCCTGAACGACCTCCCTTGTGAGGCACACACAGTTGACCTAGAGGCCAGAAAGACCTATATCCATGACTGCCACGCAGTGATTTTATCTTCATGCTATCTATGCAACACTATAGAATTTACCCTGCCTTCAAAAAACCAGAAAGTGTCGGGTGCACACCATACACCGAAACTGACGACGGCTGCGAGAAAGTGGCGTTGTCAACTGCTGATTTCTCGCGTCAATTGTAATGTAATATCTGCACCGACGATTTTCTCGTTTATGAAGGGGAGGTTACAGCCGGAGATCTATGAACACCTATACCGTAACACTTATTGATTTCCAATTCAAGCAGTGCAAACAAGTATCGGGATTCGGTGATTTTCATTCCTATCTGGGAGAGTAGACAGTAAAAATTGGACCCGAGATACAGGTGTCTCACGAGGCCCGTCGCGCTCCTCACGCGACTTCAATAGTGGCTCCACGTCTTCGTACGATGGTATCCCTGGCCTTTATGTATAGGGTGCGTAAGAATCAAGCTCACTCGATGCGAGAAACTCAAACTCGTCCACATGTGAGAGTTTGTCTTTGACACTGATGTTTTAAAGCAACACCCCAAGCAGAAGTCGTATCGAATGATCAATGAATGAGTGGGGTAGAGTAGACCACGAGTGGCGACACGAAAGTGCGCGACAATGGCGCTAGGGTTTTACAAAGTCAGGCATTCAGCGATTAATCTTAGCATTAGGACGAGATTCCTCGCGCGCATCCCATGAGACAGCGTGCATTACGGCGCTGTGGCTATTTCAAATACGCGCGGCTAGTTGAGCCATGGACAAGCAAGTTCGTACAACTCGTCCGACCCGCCCCTTACCTGAAAGGGAATACTTGTTAATGGCTTCATCGACAGTTTTCTTCGCTTCTTTCTTCTTTTCTAGTCAACTGGGCATACACAAATCCTTTCGACCCTGTGAACCCATAAATTTGATCTGGGGGTGTTGCTTTAAGTACTATTATTATTATTATTATGCAAATTCTGATTTCGGTTTAGCTCATTTCACTTTATTCACTTGTTATTGAGTATTTTCACAAGCACCTTTTCATTTTATTCACTTGTAAGTGAATATTTCCACACGTGCCATTCCCCAGCTTGCTCAGATTAAGTTTGAAGCCTCCGAATCGCTTGACTTTTCAAGCTTTTCCTAAGCCTTCACACAATTCTCTCTAAGATTTTTTTATGATGATGAAGTTTCAATAAAACAACATGGAATGAAAGGAAAATCTTGGAAGAATGTGCTGACCTAACACTATTTGAGAAATCCTGTGTGGTATCGCTTTTGTTCGTGGAATCCACAAAAATTGGCGAAACTGCGACTTCGATTCTGAAAACCTTCCACTATGAACGTAACCACACTTTTTGCAGTGTCAATCGTAGGAACCAAAAAACGCACTGATGCGTTAACGGCTCAGGCAGTGGTCGAGCCGATAAAACTCTTTGCGCGGTGGTTCGTGTGATTGCCTCAACATCGTACGGTCGTGGACCCGCTTTTGCAGAGACCATGTACTCACGATCACTGGTGGCAATTGCTCGCTTCCTGTAATGAGATTAGTACCCTAGGAAAATATGCATGGCGTCAAGTGGCCGCTTACCGTTTGCAATACGAAGAGAGAAGACAACAGGCGAGAAGGAGAAGCAAGAGGAGGATGGCGCAAACGATAGCCAGGATCAAGTCAAACGTCGAGATGGCAACCGGGGGTGGTGACAGCATCGCAACATCAGAGATTTTTGAAGGTGATGATAGCAGCGATGCCGAGTGACTTTCCAGGATCCTAAAAAAACTTTCATCTTTTTTTCTTCCTTCTTTCTTTTCATTCATCATATCAAAGAAGGACATAAGTTGAAGCCACAAACTTGGCCAACTCCTCCTTGGGTAGCGGTACCAATGTTTTGCGATTAAGTGCATAGACAAAGAGATGTGACCTAAAACCACAATTACAGTATTCTCTAGCTCTAACTAAGACTACTTTTCCTGACACTTGGCTTAGGAGCCTGGAAGTGAATTCACAACAGACCTCGTTGGATCAGCATGTCCTTGACCGTCTACGTAAGGCTGCTTAGCAAGAAGACGATTGTCAAGTCCAGTTAGTTCGTTGAGAGTTCTTTCGACAGAGACCTGATCAATTTGTGAATGAGGCTTTTCGGCAGTAAGCTGCACCAGCGACGATGATGGAGATATTACGTAGACCTGAAGTTATCGTAAAATTTAGTCGCAAAAATATATTTTGATTATTGAGTGCTGAACCAGTCTACTACGATATGAATTGAGGCCATGATCAACCTAAAAACACGCTCTCAATCAGGCGAGCTCATCTGTTCCATCCCCGAACGTAGTGGACAGGCGGACGAAGGTTGCGTCGCGCCTCTATTGCGGCTTGAAAGTGCGCGCCAAAGGCGCGAAGCTTCAAAAAAAATCGCCACCTTCATTCGCAAGCCCCGCCTTTCGCGATTGGACGCAGACACGTGAGGGCGATGTCAGACTTTGCGATTCGAGCGATTCGCTAGCGAATCGCTAGCGAATCGCTCTTATCCAGCGATTCGCTAGCGAATCGCTCGAATCGCAAAGTCTGACATCGCCCTGACGCTGCGGGCGCAGTTGCGGCAGCGGTTGCATTGCGATCCAATATCACTGGCAGTGGAGGAAATGGAGCTAACCAGGAAAGGATGATGGGTCGAAGTGGCCATATGAAATGAGACATGCATCGCGGGATGTGGTTTCGGACGCTGATCTCAAATCTCCTTCCCAAATCTGCCAAACGATTCGCTGAACTGAGTTACGTGGGTTTATTTGTTTCCCATATAGTTTAACACAGTCAGGAGTCGGCCTCAGCACTAGCTGCATTCAACATTAAGCGTAGCGGGGTAGTGGTTGGTTGTTGGTGGCCTAGTGGTTACAGCGCTGGGCTCTCAGTCTCGAGGTCAGTGGCTCGGATTCTGGCGGGTATTTATTCTTTGCATTTTCCGGGACTGACCATTTGGTGGTAGTGGAACATGATTCTTCCATTGGTCAATCCCACATTGCTTTTCGATGAGTTTGAGATCGTTGGCTTCGAGGTTTTTACCAATTTGCGCGCTGTTAGATAGGGTTAGGGCGCGCCAGCATCCGCAGCGCGTGCTTCAGCCGTTTTCCAGTATAACGACTGTTATTTCTGTATTTGGGAAGTCAAGCTGCAGCTGGGGCCAATCTCTAGAAAAACTCGAGATTTTGAGAAAACTCTTACAAAGTGGACGAGTCACCTCCACAATACATGCCTCTAACCGGTGGCCCTAGGGACGACCTATCTTCGATGACGACCACCCTTCGTATTTGAAAATAATACCATAGGTGCTGGAATCATGCCAGCAGAAATTCCAGACATTTTTTTCCTAACACATTCTTCAGAAAATTCATTTGAAAATATTTCGTCCCGAGGCTAGGTTTCGATGATCGGTTGATGAATGAATGGACGGGCTACCTTTTTTTCGAAGTTAGGCCGAACTCTCAGATTTGGCTACAAATTTGCCTCTGGAGGTATTTTTAGCTCCGGAACACAAATATCACACTCGCTTGCTGCAAAAACGTTTTGCAAGAGTCCTGCGCGCTCCTTGTGCAGTCATTAGCAAGCAGCGCCCAAACTTGTTTGGAACGCTACGCAAACTCTTCTACGGTGACTGAAGGCAAGCGTTGATCAAGAAACAAAGATGGGAGGCTTTGTCAGTCATGCTGTGGCGAGAGCAAAACGGAAGACACGTCAAGGAGTCGAACCTACGACCTCTCACCCGTGAGCCTGGACTACTACCACTGCACCATTTTGCTTCATAACTTTGTTCAGAAAATCGTTTGGCAGATTTGGAAAGCAGATTCGAGATCAGCGTTCAAAGCTACATTTAACGGTGTAAGTCTCATTTCATATGGCCACTTCGACCCATCATCCATTCCTGGTAAGTTCGTGAAACTCGACCAACGCACCACTTCTGTATCCCAAGGTGTTTTGCGGCTAAAATAGAGAATGTCCTCATTCGGAGCGTGATCAGAGTAATCACTTGATTTCTTTTACTTTTCCAGACCATTCCCCTCCTTAAGCTTAGATACTGACCCTATTCCACAACCATTTTATCTCCGGACCTTCAGCTATCAAAATACCACCAGCCGATCATTAGGTTTGAATGACATGAGAGCTCGGTCACTAGTCTTTCATCTCCGTCTTCTCTCCTTCCTTCGAAGCCATGGTGACTCCTTTCAAATCCATCAATCATCTCAAACTTGAAAGATGATTATCGGGAAGGCAGCTCTCGCCTCAGACAGAAGCTGACAATCTTTTTCAAGCACAAACTGTAAACATCTTATAAACATGGCACCCACTTTGCATTCCAGTCATTATGGAAAATTTGGGTTCTCTGAGGCCTCGGCATCCCATAGCCTCGTGTTCTCTGAATAGTCTGCCAAATTTTGTGTCTTATTCTACAGTTTTGAATAGAAGGCGCGCAACTCTAAGGCATGGTTCGGGATCACGCGGTCAGGGAAATTCCCCCCATCAATAGTGTCGTTGCGTCTGCAACCACAGTATTGATGGAAGGAGTTTCTCTGAACACAACACTAAAAATTAAGGTGGGCTGGTCAGTGATGTAGAATGAAAAAGAAACCAATAAAAACAATCCAAAAATCTAGGAATGGGAGTCCCATTTTCCCGCTGATTTGCGATTCAGGAGTGTCACATCTCTGTCTTATCTCTGTTGACCTCATCGATGCTAACGCTCTCTTTGCTGGACGGCTAGAGCCAGACGGCGATGGGGTAGGCGGGTGCCGGCGATGGCGGTGCGGAGACGGCCATGCAAAATTGCCGGAGACACGTCCTCCACTGCGAATTGCGTGTGCAACGCACCCTCAGGGGTCCGCCTTTCTTTCCGCTAGGTAGACTTCCCCTTCTTCGATCTCCAACTTCTCCATTAACTAAAACTTGAAATCGAAAAATCACCTTGATTGGAACTTGAGCCTGGTGGACTCCATCGCTGACAGAGGCACTGAATTCTAGAAATTCTCCAGAAAAATCAGACAAGGTTTTAGCAAGGATGACGAGTCCACTGGTAGTGTTCACCAAAAAGTACTCATGGTCAGCACCAGTCAACGAGTAGGATAGCTCCGCTCGTTCGTCAGCATCCTTGGCCTGAAATACGTTGCCTTAAATCCGGGGTTTAAAAGGATGCAAAACATTCACTTACTTCGAGCCTAAGCACAGGGCTGAAGAGGCGAGCTTGCCAGTCCACGACAGCTGTCATGGATTCGTCCTCATTCAAATGTACAAACCGTGGCGGATTGTCGTTCTCGTCCAGTACTCGAACCACGACCAATGTTTGGGACTCCGTGAGTTTCGCCATAGCCTCTGAAAATGAGCCTTTCTCTCCCTTTTTCAAGCTCCTCGAAAGTTTCTGGTCACCAACTCACGTTCGATTATTGGATTCTGGCGGGCAACGCGATTCCTGTTCCCAATACTGCCACCCGAAACACTGATGTAAAGAAAGTGGAAACTGCGTTTTTCGCGATCGAGAGGGCGCACGGCGTAGATTTCACCGCTTGCCGAATTCAGCTCGAAATCATCTGAACCAAATGATTCTAATACATATTAACCAAACTGATTACTAACCAAAAGTGTACCTGAAGGGGGTGACATTGTGTACGCATACGGGCGACCATCGTTTTCGCAAGATGATGTCACCTTAGCGACTCGAGTGCGCCCTTTGCGATTTTCCATAATTTCCGCATTGTAGACCTTTGTGGGGAAATAGCAGCTGGATGTCGCCGTTGGTGACTGAGTAACAGTACTGCCACCAGGAGTAGTTGGCTGTCCTTCGACGAATACGTTTAGCTGAAAAAAAAACGAGTTTGAAATCAGTCTGAAATAAAGAAACTGGTTCAATGCGTTTCAATAAGTGGCAGTGAGTGCAATCTGACTCGTCAGGAAGAACAAAAAAAAGAGCTGTCAGAAATACTCCGTATAAGGGACCCTCTTCTTTTGCAGTCCTCTCTACGCTCATTTTCTCAAATTAGCTGCCCGTGTATGTAAGAACGATAGAAAAGACTATTCGAGATAATGGGTGCCAAGGAGAGAGCACAGGCGGGCAAGACGAGTGAGTATAGCGGATGGCGAGACACAGATCTCGCGACGGTAAAAGTACTCCGTCACAAAAATCACACTAGGAAAAGGGGTTGATCAAATGAAACAAGCGTGGGATGTTTCTATGAACACTTCCTCACCATGGCAGAGGAAGTTTTTGTAAACAAATTTTACGTTCTCCTCTACCGCTTTGGTGAGGAAAATCACAGTAGGCTATTCCCTGGTGATGGTCTCCGTTAGTGCATGCTGATTTCAAAGTGGAGACAATTGGCTAAGGGTGCACGGAAGAGTTATCGAGTATGGACCACCAAAGATGAGCGCTAAGGTGCACGAGCTCATTCCCGATATCCATATTCTTGTTTTTTGTTTGTTCATTGTAGCAACTAATCATTTACATGTGCGAATACGACTTTGAAGCCACAAGTCAGGCTCAGTGGACCGAACCAAGCCCTTTTGTCGTTTCTGT
>KZ345196.1:10617-26951 GCA_002352805.1 Teladorsagia circumcincta
TTTACCGCTCTCGCCGCCTATCCCTGCTCCCTCCGCCCACTTTCCGAGTTTGCGTGGCCGGCATAACGAGTGAAATCAGCTAAGATGATTGCCCTATCAACCGAAGGAATAGCTGGCATATCCAGAAAACTCGTTTGAAAGTGCTCCTCTCTCAAGCTGGCCTTCTTCACTGCCGGGGGAGCGAGGTTTCCGTTTTCGGCCTTGTCGACGACTTATTTTCGTTTTTTCTTCATTGTCGTTCCATTTCCCATCTCTATAGTCAGTTTCAATCACCATAATGCTCAAACACGAGCCTGACTTTTGCCTTTAAGGAAGATTTGAGAACAGGGCGCATCTTTGGCATTGACTTTGATCGGTTTGACTTTCCGTTACACCCCCTTGACAGCGTCAACCCTGACCAGTGACTAATGCAACCAATCTCTTACCTTCCCATGGTATTTTCGAAAACCGTTGAAGGCAGAGATATAGGCACGAGGAGGCGTAGTAATTCAAGAAGCGGCAGGTCAGTTGGGCCTTCCAGTTCTAGAGGGTGGCATGCTACCCAATACCAAAGGCGGTAATCACGACAGCCGCATTGTGTAGTGCTACTGATGACGTCATCGGATGTCACTGGTAGACAGACCTTTCGGAGCGCTGGAGGTATGGCTGGAACCGCCTTCTAAGCTAGTCACTTCCACCAGTATTGTTGGAAACGTCATCAAACCCACAATGCCTTCCAGCCATCGTGGCCGCTGCCTTTGAATTGAGGACTTTTTCACAAGATAAGCCGAATGTTTCCTGCTTCTAGCTGTAAATTGAAAAAGCGCATCCTAAAGCAAATGATGAAAGCAACCAGCCTATGATGCCAGAATTGTATCGGCCTTTGACATTGAAGGCGGATTTTATAATGAAAAGTTAGCGTATTGGATAAGGCTATAGATGGTTTGTGGAGCAGGGATGAAGAAGCAGATATGAGAAACGGTCCGGGACCCAAGAAATGGGACCCTTCCTTGCGCGCTGGTTTCCGCGTTGATGCGACTCTCATCGTCGTGCTCTCTTCAACACTGATGCTCTCTCTGCCATCTATCTAATCACTCGTCGCGTATAGACCTGCGGCGAGTGATTAAATAGTCGGTGGGCGTTCCGAGCCAATAGCGGCGAAGGGAAGGCCATGCTAGATCGCAGGAGCAAATCCTTCGATGCAAATTGCGTGCTGGTCCGCCCTCTTGGGGTGCCCGCCTGTCTCTCCATCAGCCAAGTTTCGCCTTCTTCGACCTCCGTTTTTTTTCCGTGGAAACCCCCTTCAATAGCAAGAAGCTCCGTTCTTCGAAACTCACCAGAACCCAGGTCTTGCCATGGCTGTTTTCTGCGGTGATATTCAGTTGAACGTAGCGATTCGATTCAGCTTCCGTTGGTCGACGACCCAAAACCAAACGACCACCGTCTTCAATTTCGAACAAACCACTGAAATCAGACTTTTCATTTGTCCACTCATAAATGCTTATGAATTTTAAAACGTACCCATGGTTGTCAACCAGTCCGTACAGTATCTTATCCTGGGTGGGTTTTGTATTGATTGTTGGTCCTGCGAGGATCGTTTCCACTTCAGTCCCAGGCTGCGTTCCAACAAACACCACTTTCTCCGGTAGTTCATTGGGGAAGATGGGTTGTTCAGCAGATGGATCGAACACATGGACGGTGATCTGAAAGAATGGAAATGCAGCCGATCAGGAATGAATGGTGGAAATAGGATTATCAGGAATACGGTTAACTCCTACCTTGTGCGTAGATCTCAGCGAAGGTCTTCCTTTGTCCCGGGCAAAGACAGTGAGTGGGAATTCCGTAACCAGATTTGACGCCAAGGGTTTACCGACGAATAGGGTTCCATCTTAAACTTGGTTACATTGGAATTACATGTGAAAGTCACTTGAAGCAGCAACCCCAGCAGGGTTCATACCTTTGACATGCGGTGTGGAACGATGCGCTTGCCCTAGTAAAGAACTAAGAAATGTGAGTGAACAAAAATCTCACCTTGGAAAGCTGCAACGGAGTTGAACTTTCTCGAAGTGGGCGTGGCCGCCACCGGTTGCATCCCCTTTTGCCAGCCGTGGAGATCGCGTGATTGGTGCTAAGGCAATTGCGATCGTTTCGGGACCACAGGGACTATTTGAACTCGATTCACAATCGCAAATGCCTCCGCAGTCAATCACGCAATCTCCACGGCTGGCAAGAGGGGTGCGACCGGCGGTCGCCACGCCCACTTCGCGAAACTCGAACTGCCTTTCGCGGCTTACCAAGGTGAGATTTTTGTTCAGTCATAATTTTATGTTCTTGCCTAGGGTTAGCGCATCGTTCCACACCATATCTCGAAGGTAAGAACCCTACTGGTACTGTTGCATCAATGGATGTCCTCACCATTAGGATCGATCTCGAATGGAGTATCAGGCTCTTCAATACCGTACACAACCGTGCCATAGTTGTCAGCATCCCGATCATGGGCGGTGAGGTGCAAAAGCGGTGTACCAACTGCAACGTCACTGTAAACGCCTACAGCCGAAGGAGCGGCATCGAACGTTGGATAATTGTCATTGACATCCAGAATTGTTACATTCACCATGGCAGTAGCGGTACCGAACTCAGGACTTGTGGCCTAAATCGAGATATTTTTTTTGGGCTAGATGAGCACAATGGGGAAAATTTACCTTTATTGGAAACATGTACGACGACCGGGATTCCCTGTCCACGTCGAATATGATGAGTTGTCCGTCCGTGGTAACAAAGAACGGGACGCGCCCTGCACTATCATCAATCTCGTATCGTACTGTGGTGTTCCGATTCACAGAGAACGCTTCTGGTTTGACCGACAAACGGATTCCGTTAGAGTACTGGCCTTCGGGAACAAAGGCAAAATACATGGGCCTTGAAAACGAGAAAGCCGTACTACTGGTAGAAGGCTGGTTAGGTGGAATAGTCTCAGTGGTAAGTGTGGTGTAGTGAGGCTGAGTGCTGGGAAGAGTTACCGTAACCGAGGAGGAGCTGCCGCTTGTGGACGGCTCCGCCTTCGTGGTGATTTCGGTAGTAAATGTAGCGCTATTTGACCAGGCCGTCAAAGTGCTCTCAACTGTGCCGACAGTACTCCGAGACGTTGTCCTCGAAGTGGCTTCAGCAGTAGTTGGGGTAGGGCTTTGAGGTCCTGTTCCCATTGAGGATTCGGTATCAGCTGTAGTGATCAGGGTCCCCGTGACGAAAGGAATCTCAGTGTCAGCAGTCACACCCTGAGTGGTGGAAGATGTGGTGGACGATACGCTGACAGACGCTGGAGCAATAACATGCACCACAAAATCGGCCTCAGCCACGACTGTGTCCTGAACACGCAATTACAATGACTATATCAAAACGTGGGTACCTGACAGGAGGCCCGTCACGCGGCAAGAAGGCAACCGACGAGTCGCAGCGCGTGTTGTGCAGTGTAGGACGTACAATGCTACTTTCCATTTAAAGGTGGAATTGGCAATGAAAGGCAAACCATTGCAAACTGATCTAGAGATGGTCAGTAATGCACGAAAGAGGAAAAAACTGAGGAAAATGGCCCAGAACCCGAGAAATGGGACCCGATGATTTTCGTATTGTGTGACTCTTATCGGTGCTGCCCTCTTCACGATAACGCTATCTCAGCTGAAGGCCTAGAGACTCAGACGCGAGAAGACGCCAGAGGTGGGCGTGGCTCGCCAAATGCGCCAAGAGTGAGGCCATGCTAGACCGCGGGGGTATGTCTTTCGCTGCCAATTGCATGTGGGTCCGCACCCTCAGAAGGTCCGTCTGTCTCTTAACTAGGTTAGTTTCCCCTTCTTCGACCTTAGTTCTTTTCATGGAATCCTCCTTTAAAGTGACAGTCCCAGCAGGGTGGGCGTGGTCGGAATCGGCGATCCCCTCTGTCGATTCCGACCACGCCCACTTCAAGACTCTTCTTAGCAGCTTTCCAAAGTGAGTTTTTTGTTCAGTCACATTTCATGACTAGAGGCTGAGCAGCTTCGAAGTGGGCGTGGTCGGGGATTGCAGTCGTTCCAACCACACCAACCCTGTGAGACTGTTGCTCTAACATGACGCGAAATCGCTACAGTACGTGCTACGACTCGACCGCTGGCTGTGCCTTCTTTTCGTGCGACGAGCTTCCTGTCGGATATCAAAACGCATTAGAATGACAAGCATAGAAAGGTTCCCTTACCTGTCTCACGGCTAGAATTTTGTCTTCTACTTTGATGGGACCATCGAAAATTGCAGCCGTGCGAATCGAACCATCTTTATCGATGGCGAAGAGCTTGCTGGTCTCGAATACGAGCTCCACACCTTCTCTGTCGTCGACGCCCACTCGCCCCAAGTATGTACCCACACGGGAATCACTTCGAATAGCATAGGTGTATTTGGGTCGAGTGAAATGCACTTCTGGAATTTCAACTGTGACTGGTAGGCTGCTATGATTGTAACAAAGGGAATCATTCATTGAAATGACTACCTCTGGGTTTTTCTGTAGTTGATGGTGTCGTGAGGTCGACCTCCTGGGTTGGTTGCGTCGTGAGGTCCACCTCCTGGGTTGTCGTCAAAGGGGTCGTCGATGCGGTCGTTTCTGGGGCGCTAGTAGTCTCCAGAGAGTTCTCACTCCCTGTGGAAGATCCTCCAAGTGTTGATGGCAAACGAGAAGTTGCCTGGGCAGGTACTGTCGATACGGTGCCTTCAACCGAGTTAGATGTAACGACAGCGGCATCGTTTTCCTGTACTCGCACTCTGATGTTGGTGAATGTTGACATGATGGGCTGTCCTTGATCCTCAGCAACTATCAAAAAACTGTACAGCGACTGCTTCAAGTCAGATATCGGTACCCGTACAGAAAGTTGGCCCTGAAATAATTCAAATCGTGCTCACAATCAGATGTTCGAGTAAGGCATTGCCAGTTCTTACCTCTGCATCCACGGCGAAAAGATTTCTGAACTCTGGCGGTTCTATCGAGTACATCAACACATCTCCATCCGGATCCGTAGCGGTTATCTTTTTCAGCATTTGGTTTTTCTGAGAAGGGGTCACCAAGATTGTGTAGACCTCTTTTGCGAAACGTGGAGCGTGGTTTTCAGCTGGTGTCTCTCTGAAATTTATGAAATTTCGAAGTTGGTTGCTCAACTCCTACCGTAGTAAGATGTGTGAATCTGGGGTGTTTTTCAGTTTCTCGAAATTTGTACTAATTCTACAGGTAATTATACCAATATCAATGACCCTACTCCGACTATTCTCAATCCCCTGTTATTCTACCTTTAATAGACTTGAAAAAAATTCTTCCCGAAAAAATTCTTTTTCCCGAAAAAATGCCCGCCTAGTCGACGAAGGCGTCTTTGGCATAATACAACAAGGAAAGCAATCTCTTGGGATTTCTCGAAAAAATTGGTAAATCCTCTGAAAAACCCCTCAGACCTACCTTTCCTCCTCCTACCTCCTCCAAGGAATGCAGTGCCGATTTCATCCCTAGAGACTTAATTCATACCCCTAAACCTAGCGACGCAATTGAAACCGTCATGGATATCATAAAATAACTATTAGTTCTCAAAGGCAGAATTTACGAAAAAGGCGCTCAGAACCCGAGAAGTGCGACCCCTTTCTTTCGCCTTGATCTCGGCATTGATGAGACTCCCATCGCTGTGCCCTCTTCAACATAACGCTCTCTCCGCTATCCAATCAGTCGTATAGACCTGTATCGAGTGATTAGACAGACGGTGGGCGGAGACAGGCGGGCCCGCCAAGATTGAGCCCTGCTGGGTCTCCGAGGTGAAATCTGCCGCTGCTGGTTGCGTGCCTGTCCGCGCCCTCAGGATGTTCGCCGGTCTCCCCACTAGGCAATTTCTCCCTAACTCGACCTTCGTCCTTTCCGTGGAGTTCTCCTTCAAGAGACGCATTGGCTGAAGTTATCACCTATCATGTAACTCAATATAGAATCAAGTCCTGTCAGATCTTACATGCCTCAGAATCATTCTATTATTCAGCTAGAGCAAAAACATGGACACGGACATTTAAGTCATTTTATAGGGTGCACCACAAATATGGTAACAAAGTGATCATAGTATGAAGAATGCAATTTGAATAGAACCCGATGAAACTCTGCAGATCCTTTCATCGCTTTAACAAAAAACGCTGTGAGGGCATTAGAGCGTTCGACATCATTAACAGCTCAATGAACCTGGGTGTGCTTTTTGCAGGGTTTATTGGGAAATTTCTGGCCGAGAATTCTTCATTGTATCCCAGGAATTCAGTTGTGGTGCGTTCGGGGCAAGAAGCTTCATTCTTAACATAGACTCAGGCGTTGACCTACAATGGGATCGTTTTCAATTAGACCCAGGGATAAATTCGGTAAGGTTGACACCGCACAAAACTATTGAGCCTTCCTAGTTTACGAGTCATACTTTAGTAATGTCAAAAATTCCGCGCATCCGACGTCGCGTTTTGCCTACAACAGTGTCTTCTCTAGAATATCCACTGCGTGGACCTCCTAACTGACACTGAAGGTTTTCTTACGAGAATAAGTATTGCACGCCAGGTAACACAGGTTGCAGCCCAGATATTTCACAAGAGAATACGAATAAAGTGGTACGAGGAACGACGAATTCATCCATCAAATTCAATATGGTAGCACATTTGTGCTTGGAAGGCTAGCTTCCCTTGTAAGTTGATCAGTATTTTGTCTGCAAAAAGTGCTACATGCCGCGCGCCAACGTCGAAGTGCATCCCAAACTTCCATAGGCTATAACTTTGGCCAAAGTAAGCAAATCTAATAATCTTGAAGCATTTCTGTTGCTGCTATCATTGTACGTATGTGCAGAGTCTCATCAGTATTCATTCAGAGGTACGGTTTCGGTGTCATTAACACCTTGTTATCATATTCATACCACGCTGAATACTAGCCAAAGATGTATGCAATTGTTCCAAGAACTATGTATGAAGGGCGAGGCCTGACCTACACCAGATGTAGCCGAATGGTCTAGGCTGGGCATTCTATATTGCACTATTTGTTATCATGTTGATTGTTAAATTTTTAGAACACAGGATCAGGTCATATAACTTGAAAATGTGCAAGGTTTTATTCGAATAATATAAACAGCATATTGAATATATGAATATATAATATATGAAATGTTATATTTTGGTGTCCAGTTGAAGGCACGCCCCAGGATCAAGCTGCTATGGTTATTTCGCTGGAAAATGAAAGTAGAGGAAACGGATCGATAGTGAAGAGAAAGAAAAGAATTATTCGAAAACCTCAAATTAGAGGACTCTTCGCTCTGAACTGTAGTAGGTTCTGCAGGTAAGAGACAAACACCGATATAAGAGATACTGAGCATTGTGGAGAGAGAAAAAAATCGTTGACGGGAGGGAGCGGATACGAGTGTGAGCGAATTTTCTTCTGATGGCAGTTCGTGGGCGGAACCTTAGGTACTGGGTGGAACCCGTGCTGAACCTGACGCTTTGCCTGGCAATCAGTGCTTTGAGGTAAATACGACCAACATGATTGCCGATCTCTATAAAATTCTTGCACTAGGGTTTCCCAGATCTGTGCTTTTATGTACGAGGGGGGGGGGGGGAGCAAAAAAAAGAATCACTTTGCCCATGACGCACAACATCAAAGTTTTTGTTGCAAAGAGTGCCGCTATAATTCGGAGTTTTGCGTCGATATATTCCTGTCACCCCATAGGCAGAAGCAGGGCCACCTTCACTGCCTTCAACGTCTCCACAATATGACGTCATCCGTCATCACCGTCGGGCTCAAGGAGGGCTACAATAATCGCTCCATTCTGAAGCTGCTACGTATTTTCTTCAATCGGGTGGTGAATAGTTTATCAAAGACACTAGCTGTGACTATACAAGATAGCTTTTGGCTAGCGTCTCGGAGTCGTCGTAATATCTATGGATTCTCGACGACCTCGTTGAGACCGTACCGTGCATCATGTTTCTGTGAGAAAACCGATGTCGTCGGTGTAGAGGAACCCTGTGTAATTCTCCTGATGGAATAGAAAGCGCTCTTCAATGTGCAGTTG
This sequence comes from Teladorsagia circumcincta, assembly GCA_002352805.1. NCBI lineage: Eukaryota > Metazoa > Nematoda > Chromadorea > Rhabditida > Trichostrongylidae > Teladorsagia > Teladorsagia circumcincta. Next base: position 18,669 of record KZ345196.1, read on the forward strand.
GGCTCATTTGGTTAATTTTGAAAAGGGGCCATTTATTTTGCTTCGAACATGGGTGTAAGTGAATTTTTTCGGCCCCCCTGTATACACCGTCGTCAATGACCCGCTCTCAACGTTCAGAAGCATGTACACCGAGCAACTTCCTCCCTTTGGTAAGCTTAGATAGAATGTTAGACGACTGTTTCAAGATCGAGCAGATGTCAAAAGATTGCCATGAAATTGTGGTTCAATTGATCATTGGAGTCGAAGTTGTAAGTTTGCAGTTCGAGGGAAAACGCTGAATCCAACCCTCCATACCTAACTCGTCAAAATACTGCGAACCTACGAGCGACTACTTCATGCCGTTTGGGCTCTTGGACTTGGAGAAGTTGGGTACTGTAATCCAGTTGTCGTTATTGACGAGAATCTGGCAATGCTCTTCAGCACTGAGGGTTGTTTTTCGCTGATTGGAGCTGCCATAAGCTACGCTCCAGAATCCAGTGCCACGATTGGTATGAACCATGCTTGCATCCACGTGATTCTAGGTGAGGGATCGATTGATTCCCTTTGACATTCACATTCAAATTCCGAAGTCGACGCTGTGACGACTCAGTGCACAGGCCGATGCATTTATCGCCTAAACATGGCGTCGGAAGCGGAGAAGATTATGGGGGCAAGCGTCAATTAGTTTATCGGCTTGTGCTTCAGTAAGCGAATGAGTAACCGAACAGTTATCTCTTTTGATCATAACAGCTCTTCGGACAGATTCGGTCTCACTACGAATGCCCCTCCCACAAGGAAGTTCTACAATGCTCCAATCTCTGCTCCTGCATTCAACGCCCGATTTCATCTTTTTTTCGTGTGCAGGGTGGACAGTGTGGACAAGTCTCTATCTTCACTTGTTTGTCCTTTCATAATTTGCTTTTGCACCCATTTATCGACACTACGCTTGGAGAGCGCCATACCGGTCGACCCAGGAGTCATGACGGGCTTGAGCAGCGATCTCTAATTGCTTGGCGCTCAATTTGATATCACAAGAATGCTGATAGGCAAAACTAATTGGTTACACAATTGCCCGGAAAGCAAGAGATCCGGGCACAAATCCCAGCTGAAGCGAACGTTTCACTCATAACTCAGCACTCTTGTGATAACTTTCGTTTCGCGAACTGTGGCTTAAAGCAGCAGTCATCAGCTCTACTTGATATTTCTCGCTGATGTTGCTCACTAATTATACTTTTTGAAATTCGGATATTTTCCTTTTTCCTCTGAGGCCATAATGGAGAAATTGGGCATTTTGGTAGCTAGATGTACCAGCTTGAAATCGAAACAAATTTGAAATTCCTAGCTCCTTCATTTTTCCCACTTTTACTCTAGATGTCTGCACATTTTTTGAATGATATGACCTAATATAATGTGAATAATATTTCCAAAACAACATACTTAGTAGGCTGACCGCCACTGAAGACGTTCAGTCGAAGTGTTGCATTTGCTGTGAAAACTCCATCGGTGACCGAGACAATACAAGTGATCAAACCAGGTTTGCGCTTCGAAACCGGTGACGTGAACGATACGACTCCCAGAGGGTCGATAGCCAGTGAAGAACAAGCAGCATCACCAGTGAGCGAGTACGACAATCGGTCATGATCGACGTCATTGGCAGTCAGAGTAAGGATTGGGTAACCTACCGGCAAATCAGCTGATACCTGAAAAACGTTGGACCTAAATGGTGATCAGTTCATGCAACTCAACACAAACCTCTTGCTCGTAGTTCACTCGTTGAAAGATTGGTGGACTGTCGTTAATATTGAACACATTCACGGTAACTGTGGCAGTCGCTGCATGTGGTGGAACACCGTGATCTTTGGCTTCGATGATGAGTTGGAATGTTCGACGGAGTTCGTAGTCCAATGGCAGCGCCGTTCTGAGGAGCGCCTGGAAATTCGCAATTTATGTGTTTTTTCCATTCAAGCTGGATCAACTAGGGAAGGTTAAGAAGATGGCCTGGCTATTGGCCTTGAGACGGCGAGCTCTATTCTGCTCTCCCTATCGGCTTTGCGCTTTGAACCGAGTTGTATTTTTCTCTTGCGCTATTTAGCATACTATCTTTATTGAAAGTACCATTTGAGGGTATGGAACTGGTGCATTATTACGCTGGTAAGTTACAATGGAAATACAGAGTCTAATGACACTAAAAAACGGTGAGAAACCTCCAATACCCCAATAAGGACGAAAATGAAGCCTCCCTCTCTGGCAGCAATAGAGCAAAATAGGATTGATCAGGGGCGGGGTGTATGGTAGTGGGTGGAGCATTTGATGAATCCTTTGGCCTCACCATAAGCGGCTCAGAATTTTCAGAGCAACAACCCGAGATGAAATTGATGGGGTAAGAACAGCCAATAATGAAAACGTGGATGCCGAACCGACTGAAAATGGAAAAAATGTAGCAAAGCAAAGCGCCGATGGAGCTCTTAATGTACGCAGGTACACAGTGCACGAGCCGAGGTGTTATTAGGTTGACATTGGCGGAGCTTATCTGCCGGAAGTTAGGGTATGTTAGGTAACTTGGCGACTTGGACAGTTTCTCAATAATCAATCAAAGTTGAAAATAATAAACTTCGAAGCCATGGAACTAACACGATTGTCAGGCGTCATCTCAATGGTGAAATAACCGCCAATATTTCCATGTACAATACGGTATTCTAGTTCGCCGTTGGCACCTGTGTCGCTGTCCGTAGCGGTGACGTCAAGTGAGGAATTGGTTGGACCTGAACTACCGCTCAAATAAGCTGCTGTAGAAACCAATAAGATATCACTGACCTTCAGTGATATTCCACGTGAATGATGGTGTAGGAAACACAGGTGCGTTGTCGTTGACGTCTGCTACGGAAACGACAACCGTAGTGGAATCCTGAAATACACTAGTGTGCAACATTTTCACAACAGGCAACAACTTTGTGAGACCGACCTTGTTGCCGCTTCTGTCAATTGCTTCCACCACCACATCGAAACGTGGCATTGCCTCACGGTTTAGAGGAGTGTCACCGAGAATAAGGGTGCCATCTTCTTGAATGAATACCAGGTCGCGACCAGAGCCTTGAATATGAATTTTGAGAAGATAATGTTTGGCACACAAAAGATTGGTTCACTTTGTAACGATCAAATCTTTTGAAGTGCATAATCTACATATCTTACCCTTTTGTAGCACCTTTTTGGGCTACTCATCTACAATTTCTTATTCACCAAGGACAGCTGAGCTTATACGATATTCAGATTCCTGTTTCCCATCCGAGCAACACAGGAGTTATGAGGTTGGTAAGTAGCGCGAAAAAGTGTCGGTCAAAAAATATGTCATACTGGCATATACAGGGTGGCTACTAAATATTGGCGCATGGTGTACGACAAGCATTGTTGGATCCGACTAGCAGACATTCTGCTCGACGTCGCGTGCACACAGGAAGCCGATTTGTGGAATCTGTCATGGTGTGGGCAGGAGTGACTTCTGGAACGAAGACAACGCTTGTCTTTGTGGACAAATCCGTCAAACCAATGCCAAGATGTACAGCGAAACAGTTTTGCGTGATATGCTCCGTCCATGGACTGTTTCGACGTTCAGTGGACGTCACTGTATTCTTCATCAAGACTGGGCGCCTGCACATGCCGCAAAATCTAAGCTGGAACTGTGCGACCGTCGTTTTCCAGGTCGCTGATCACAAGATATTTGGCCATCTAACTCGCCCGATTTGTATCCGACGAATTTCGCGATATGAAGATTCTTTTAGCCAGAAAATGCCTTCTATGCAACGTCGAAGTTTGGATTTCCTGAAGGCTCCCTTGTAGAAGACGTGAAAGCTTCAGCTTTTTGCGGCCCACCGTGATATCAGTTTAGATGAGACTTGAACTCCGTATTGCTACCAAAGGAAGTCATATCGAGCACCTGCTTTAGTGAAGTATTGTCATGTTTTATTGTATATAAAAATTGACCTATGAGTGTGGAATAGCTGCTCTTTGTGAAAATATGTTCAATAAACCATGCGCCAATATTTACTAGCCACCCTGTGATCGGATGTTCACCCTTGAGCGCACTGATCGTGAGATGGTAGAACCTAAAGAAATGAGAGCACAGGGAAGTGCGGGACCTAGACACTAACGCATTCGCTGCGGTGGTCAGTCGCAGTCGCTGCGCTGCGTGCATGAGGTGAGAACGGGTGCAAGTTATAAGCCCCCTGCTTCTCTCACGTATTTTCCAGGAGTGACCGGTCTCTTTGGCTGCGGATCCAGTCACGAAGGGTTCAACTGCAATAAAACATAAAGAAGAAAGTGTTTCTGAAGGCAGTAGTCACAACGTCTGCAGGGCGTTGCAATTTTCTTGACGTCATCAAACGTCATTGGTGAAAGGACGTTGAAAGGCGGTCCCAACTTCACACGCCAGCGCTTTGTGAGGTCTTGAGAGGGTCAGTCCGCTATTGACCCCCAGTGACCTTATCAGCACCCTTCATCCATCGTGATCACCCCTTTTACGACACTCGAAACTGTGAGGTGATTCGATCACTGAATCACTGCCTCTTCCTCGGTGCGGGACTTTTGGCTCGTCCGGGGTGGCACGCGGCGAATTACGTGGCGGCTAGCGCGGCCACTCGGGTGACTCAACGCTTTGCGGGCTCAGCAATAGAATCCAGCTAACGAAGCCGTGAGCAGATTGCGGATATTTCAAAGCGTAGAATTTTTTGGAGCGCAGACTCTACAAGGTTCTGCGCTTTGAAAAACTCTTTACGCGCCTGGGGATTTGAATGCAGCGGCGTCAGTGAGGATTTCAACGCAAAGATTCAAGAAAGAACCTTTTTAGGAATCTCACTACTATCATCAAAGCGAACAACATACACTGAAGTTGTTTTCTAGACAGGGTAATTTTCAATGAGATAGGTGTTTTGTGTAACTATATATCCCTTGCTGATCGCTGCACTCATATCCCTAGGGGGAAATCAAAACAGGGCCGAAGGAAGGTGCCACTAGGACTGAGCCCAGCAAAGAAGAGAAATGCCACACAAATTGCTCACATCCTTTCCCGAAATCCCTTCCCCTCCCTGACTTTAGTTCCAAGCAGAACAATTGGCTCATCACTTGAATCCCCCCACCCCCACAACGACATGAGATGTCGGTCAGACTCCACGATTGTGACAGCGAGTGGGCATCGCGATCGTCCATCGCTGTCACAATTGTGGAGTCTGACCGGCATCTGAGCGCCCGGCCGCTATAACAGCACTATGCTGGTTCATTGTCAACTCTCCCTACTGAAGATTCCCTAGCATCACCGCTGTTCTCGATCTCCGTTCGTCAGAATGAGGTTTGAACAGCATAACCTTGATTTTATTCACTTTATCGTGTTGAGTTCTACTGCAAAAGCCCGCGAAGATTTGCCCCATCTGGATCGCCGCGTCGCCCCTCTTCCTCAGCTTTAATTCGATCTTAGCAGGTTATTCATAGGATTTTTAAGGTCGGCTGAGTCAAAATTCCCCCCATAAAACGAGAGCGCCCTTGATTGTGAATAAACAAGTGTTTAGGTAAGCATGTGTGAAAAGTCTACGAATTTTTAATCAATTATGGACGGTATTACAAAGGGTTTATCCAACGCAAACCATTCTAGACGGTTTGCATTGGCGTTCCTTCTCCTTCTTTTCTACACGGAAATCTATCAATTTCTAGGTTTCCACAAAATTTAATTAAAGCTGCTCACCTCCCACGACTTTGTAGAGAAGGTGTGTGCCTTCGGTCTTATCGGCATCGGTGGCTTCAACTTTGACAATGGTGCTGCCAGGCCCTGCACTTTCGGATATCGACACATCGTACTGCTTACGCTCAAATTCCGGAGTGAACTCATTCAAATCCTTCACTTTCAGCTGAACTTTGGTGGACACTTGAGCTTCCCCCACTCTTGCGGTCACCTCAAAGAAACACCATTAGGAAACCGAAGGGAATAAAATCGCAAAATTCCATGCAAGCACCCAAAAAATGAAGCGCATGAATCAATTAATTCAGTTATGTGGTACGCTTTCATAAGAAAATCTCACCACAAAGTAAAGGTTCTCGGCTTGGTCCACTGGCAATTGCTCCAGGTCAATAGGTGAATTCACAACAAGTGTACCGTTCGGTAGGATACTCAGCGGAGCACCGGGACTGATCGAATACATCACAGATGAGGATTTTGGGAAAACCTGGAAGCAATATCAGTAGGTAACGTTAAATCTAATGTTCAATGATGTGCAGGATAAGGTTCTGTTGAAAACGGTTTGCTTCTACATTCTGGGGCCGTATGCAGCAGAATCCGGCCTAGATGGTCCCCAAATTCTGCGTCTGTGGACGCATTTCCTTACTCTTGACCATGAGGAGCGTTATCAACCGAAGAAGCAAGCAGTTTTGGGAACCCATCCCTGCCGGGTACTGAAGCATACGGCTCTTGAGGGGGAATATAAGTACGAAGGACGTCGTGGGCGTCATGGTAAGACATTGCCAACATCAGAAAAGCAAAAAATACCGTGGAACGCGTGCCGCTTGTGGCAAAATGGCAAAAGAAGGTAAGGGAGGTAATCCAAAGAAAGGGCTCGATTTTGTGAGAAATGATCTCTATAGCATAAGGTCGTTGATAGAAAAGTAATGGCTGTGTCGGATTTCGTCACCTATGCTCGTCTGATGATGAGAAATGACTGTTTTGTTTTCTTTCTATTTGCATTTTTTTTCAGTTTTTCAAGAGAGTTAGAACAGTGGCAAAGAGGGTCAACCATGTGTTGCGCAGTTCTCTACGAGGGGGGGAGGTGGTGTATTTTAGTTTTGCGGAGGGAGGGGGTCGTACTAGGGGCTTGTGAAGATCAAAAGCTCGGGAACAGGGTCAGATCGTGTCGTATTTCTATAGGATGGATGGATCGTGGTGGCGAGAGGAGAGGGGTCGTTCTTGGTGGGTTTCCGAAAATTGTAGTGGAAATTCAAAAAAAAAGCATGAAGTGGTCGAAAAAGAGGATTTGTTGCTTTATTGAATATTTTCACACCCCTCCTCCCCCGCTCCACTGAAAATTGGTAACAGAAAGTGGGCGGTGTTGGGATGTGTCGATTGGTTTCAGAATCGAATACTGTGGGAAAAGTCACGATGGTGAGGGTGGTAGTCGGGATTAGCGGATTAGGAAGGGGTAGTCGTATTGGGGGAATTCCCTAAGGCTCATGGTGGTGGTGAGGAGTCGTAACAAGGCCCCTTTAGGGAAGAAGAGTTTGTGGAATAGTAACCACGGACGGTTGACTAAAAATTATTCATTCTTCTGCATTTATTACAGCTGATTTTATCACTATCCTCTTGATCAGCCGATTTTTTTTATTAGCTGATCAAGAGGATACTCGCAAGGGGAGAAAAACTCGGAAGGTACTGAAAATGTGTTTTTTATGTAGTTTCCGAGTCTACGAAATGAATTCAAAATGCAAGCGTTGAATATTAGAATGATGTGGTATCTCTTAAAAAATATGTTGATCAGATCCGAGTGTTTCAACCTCTCTGTTCCACTTTGCAGACCCATTGAAAAGAGAAAAAAGGAAGCTCAGGACATTATGAATCCAACTGGACTCCGCACAAGCTGTACAGTAGCGGTCAAAAGTTTGGAAACTTTCTTCTTTTCGATCTAACGCAGCCATTAAGCAACGAAGATGCCTCAAATTCACTTATTATATACAAAATCAAATGCGGAATACGATGCCGTGCAGGATTTCACAAAACCAGCAATCAGTTTTGAAAAATTCAATTTTTTCAAAAAATGGCGCGTCAAAAGTTTGGAAACTCTGCAATTTCAAAACGAATTCAGCACAGTACCCCTCCAATCCGCATGGGAACTCAAAAATTTGTTGAGTAATTGTGTAGTTCTACGATGGCGTCGTTTTTTAGCAACACTGAATCAGTTGTAACATCCTTTACGGGATCTGAAGTGAAAACCTACAGTTCGTTAGCTAAATCAAATTGTTCGGCAGAATTTTTGCTGAAACGTGGATGGAATGATATGCGAGCTCTTCCCTATGATAAAAAACGCAGTTATATCTCGAATCTTGACTTGTTCCCTTCACTACAGCATTTTTTTCCGAGTTTAGTAAGGCGACAATGAGGAGGTAGGCCAACATCGGATCATTGTCTTGATAGAAAACCCATATTTCTCGGCCAGTTCCAACCACCAAATGGTAGCATTGCATTCTTCAGACTATCCTTAGATTAGGGCCAGCACACTTTTCGCTTTGTACTGAGTAGGGATAAATCGCCTGATGGTCCAACACACCCTCGTCTAC
>KZ345196.1:27471-42227 GCA_002352805.1 Teladorsagia circumcincta
CCATGTTCATCGCCTAAGGGCGGAAACCATTTGGGCCATCCCGCTCTAAAAGCCCAACGACGGCTTTTTGTTGGAACATCTTCCACAATATTCGCTAGACCCTAGCGGACGTATAGCAGCACTTCCGCTTGCGATCGACTGAGACAGAAACCCGAAAAAGTCGTTTTTTGGTAGATGGTGACGGGGGACGGGACGGGCCGACCGGACTTCAGAGTCTTAGAAAAAGGCCAGTTTCTTTGTAAATTTGTTTTTGTAGCCGGGCCGTTTTCTTTATGGTTGCTCGACTCTGATGACCCTAAAAAATTCCCATGATAGCAATTTTGTAGAAGATGAACTGATGAGAAACAGATTTTCTCCATACTTCGGACAAAGGGATCTAGAGAAACCTCTGAAATGAAAGTAAGGTTTTCCTTTCACGTGAATTCGTTCTATAATTACGTAATACTTAATATTCTCACCAAAATTAACTGAAACGTGCGAATACTAAGGAGAAGAAATTGTAATAACCAGGAAAACAGAAAGTTTCCAAACTTTTGACGCGCCAATTCTTCAAAAAAATCTTATTTTTCAACTATGGTTTGGATTTTTAGAAAATCGGGTTACGCATGGTATTTTGCTTTTAATTTTGTATATTATGCGTGAATTTGAGGCAAATTCGTTGTATATTGGCTTCGCTAGATCAAAAACAAATAAGGTTTCCAAACTTTTGACCGCTACTGTACCTCGATTGGTGGAAATAGCGTCGTTCCAACTGGTACATTCTCGTTGACATGAAGGCGATAGATAGACTGAGGGAAACGGATCGTTTGACTGGATACCAAGTTGATCGCCACCTGAATGAAAACGGTTGCACTAATGGAGCTGTGATGTGGAAAAAAAGCGTTCATACCCCGACATCCGAATAGAAATCAGGGTAGTCAAGATTCACGGCGCGAACAACAACGAATTGAGTATCATGATTAGCAGGTGTCTGTGCATAAGAGGCGCTCGCACTCAGCTCTCCCTGAAAATCAAGTACATCGTGACTTCGTGACTTCTCAAACAATATAAAATCAATAATATAGAAAAAATGGAAAAAAATGGAAATTTTTGTTCTGGAAGACACCATGGAAGAAAAAGTGATGATTCACGAAAAAACTCAAAAAAAAATTGACAAAAATCAATTTAAAATTAGAAAAAAATTGAAATCAGTAAAATTAACAAGTTCTGAAACTCTTTAGAATCGTCTTTAATCCTCTAGGAGGCAAATCAACAGTGACATGACTGATCCAAGACTTACCGTGTTCCCATCGATATTCAATCCTTCGGGAGCCACACCATCTGGGAAGAACCGGTAACGAAGTGTACCGTTGAGAAGTCGAGCATCGAACCGATGTAAAACGACTGGGAATTGTGAATCGATTGGGATCTGAGAGGAAGATACCATTTGTTCTGACCAGGATTACAAGTAGATGAAGGCCGTTCTCAACACTATGTTAGAGATTCCGATTTATAGGCACTAACTCAGCCGGTGGAAAATATTGCTTTTTACATCGAGATCTCAATGACATGCAAGAATAGAGCGCATGTTCGCGGTTTCCGGTCGCGGGTGCAATTTTACATTTACGGTTGCCGTGATTCGGTATAGGATCACTACGCCCCAAAATGTGTCTTTGTGAATGCAGAACAAGAACGAAGCTGAAACGAAGTTTCGTAGATTGATTCAATAGAGGCGTATAAAAAGCATGAAAAGAGCCTCATCTACGGTAAAACAGATCCCATGGTTCGGATATGGATTATGAGGGGCATTCTAAGGGACAAGCAACGGAAGGCATGCAAAGGCGCTAATGCCTTGGCGACATTCCATGGAAATTTCGTGCTGTAAAGTCGTTACGAATTGTATGCTTACTGAGTCATTCATTCATTTTCATTCATTCATTTCATTTTCATTCTTTCATTCTTTCTCGCGCTACGGCTTCACTCTACTCACTTAAAGCAACGGTCCCAGCACAATCGAAGTGGGCGTGGCGAACAAAAGTCGCTTCCCCTCTTGCAAGCCATGAAGGTTCGTTCACGATCACGATTTGCATCGTGAATCAACTCCAAATATTCCCTGTGTCCAATGTGCCAGCCGTGGAGATCACGACCACACGATCTCCACGGCTGGCAAGAGGTGGTGCGCCGTTTGTCCGCCACGCCCAGTTCCACTTCCGCGCCATTCATTCCTCAGGCATTGCACGCTTTTCGATTTCTCTGCGACTTTGAATACAGCCAGGTGAGTGAGTGATATCACCGGAGTTTCGACCTTTACTATGACGGTAAAATCCACTTCAGGAGAGGGGGGTGGGAGGGAATGTTGGAAAGGAGCCACTTCTTGCTACCTTATGCTCAGTCCTGAATAGGGATAAGATGAATGTGAACGACATTCGGAGAGCAGTTCTGATAAGGACCGGTTGATGCCTCATAACCACACGTTTAGTCCACGCTTACCCATTTTCTTCCACATGGTTGCCCACACTGGTCTCCACAACCATGGGCCTAGGCAAGGATCAGGACGTTTCCTGGGACCTTTTAAGGCCAAATTGTGGAGGCATCTTAAGATCCATACCACACAGTACTATCAGAAGTATCGAATAAGTCAATCACGCATCAAGAGTGCTCTCATCCTGTTCTTAAGTATTGGACGACATAATAGAGTGTCTCCCCCCCCCCTATCTGGATCTTCACTGATTGTGGCGCTGACAAGCAAGAAAAATGAACTCACGTCAATGTCGTAGGTGAGTTGTGGGAAGACAGGATACTTGTCTCGATCGAACATTACCACCACGCGTAGTTGATGATCCGAATGGGCGTTGTCTGACTCTGCTCGAATTGTCAGATGAGTCTCACCAGGAGAAAGATGGTTCGCTACCTGAAAATGATCCCTTTAAGTTTAGGCGACGCTCCGGAGAACTATTGGTACTTACTCGAAGCAGATCTCCATCCATGACAAATTGTGACTCGTTCTCTAGAATCCGGAAATGGACTGGTAGAGCGGAGCTGGTGAACGCGGACGCTCTGAAGCCAGACATTAAAGAGGCGGACGAAGGGAGGATTAGCGTAATTATGCACTGACCTCAGCACGACACTTCCGACTGCTTTCTCAGTGGAGATGTAGATGGTGGATGGCAGTGGAAGGAAGCGTAACGAGGTGTCACCAACAATTTCGATGTGCAGTATGGCGGAAGTCTGAAAGGGCTACCTTAAGGTTCTTCTAGGTCGAATAGTATTTCTTTCGCGTACCTTTCTTTTGAAGACCGTACTCTGATCCTCAGCAATCACCAGCAAATCGAACGGTCCATCTTGGGCTGTGAGTGGTGCCAGTGCAGAAACCACCCCCGTCTGAAAGCCGCATTCTCGCCTCTAATTACCTTTCACGGTAAAATGCACCTCACCTGCTCGTTAATCGAGAATTTACGGTCTTCTGTCAGCTGGTCAGCAGGGTACTCGAATCGGTAGGTAATTTGTCCTTCCAGACCCGGATCAGGATCCCTCGCATGAAGTTCAGCCACTACGGCCCCGGCACGTATCGGCGAATTCAAGGTGACTTTATAGTGTTTCTGAAAGAGATCAAATCATAGTAATCAGACGGAGAGATGAATGGATTGAAGTTTTTTATATGGTCCTGCCACGAATGGCTAGAGCGCAGACGATTGAGAACGGTAGGAAGCCCTAGGACTAAACCTTGGAGAGGGAGGGACTGCGAGAGACTGCAGGCGGACCATCAAATTGAGGCGGTTCAAAGGACCGAGTTCAAGTTGTCCAAGAATGGGATAAATAGTACATCGGATGTGACCGATTTCAAAACATTTCACGCCTCCCCCCCCCCTTTAGTGGGTCTCGACACGAACCCTGCCACCAGAACCACACAAGCGCGATGGCAAATTCCTTTACTCCCATAAAGCAGCGCCTCCCCTCCTATCACCACTCTTCCAATTTCCACCCCGAACTCCAAAATTAGACCCCTTATTCGGCCCTTAACCCCCCAAATTCGATCTCTTATCCATACGTCGCAGTTGCATATTATCCCTTCCCGTTGTGTTGACCACGGGGGTTGACCGTGATTTGGGACGAAATCAAACCAAAATAAATCACCTTGTCGAAAAAAGGTGCAGAAGGATTCGTGCCATGAACAGCTATGCTTAGCCGAGCGACTGATGTCTGTTTAGGATCTCCATGGTCGAAAGCCTCGATGTTGAGTTCATAATGAGACTCGGTGAGTGCTGCGATTGTCTGTACCACACCCGTATGGTAGTCGATACCGAACACTGCTGGAAAGAAACCTGTCTCATAAGTTGCGCATAATGCCTGAGTGATGAACACTTACCACTGGGCGGATTAATGGCGTAGTTGACATCGCCATTAATGCCTGAATCGGCGTCGGTGGCTTGCAGAGTGATGACATCAGAACCAACGGGAAGATCACTTGGGAGGGAAATGTGGAATTGTGAGGCCGAAAATCGAGGAGCGTTATCGTTCACGTCAGTTACAATCACAACAACAGCAGTGTAGCCACAAGTGCTGGGATTCACTGAGAGGCAGGCACGGATCTGTAAAGGACAGCATTGGAAAGCAGGGTCGAATTCAGAAGCCAACTGTGATCCCACCTTGAACTCGTAGTTTTTGTTGGTCTCATGGTCGAGCAAGGCTTCGCTGGTGATTTCGCCGGATATCGGATGAACTCGGAATGGAAGAGAAGAAGCGCTGAAGGAGCCAGGAAGAAGCTCGTATTGAAGGGAGACATCGTCAGACGACAACGCAACATGGTAGGCCTGCAAAATCACACAGAGATCCTGAAGACCAGTGATTGGGGGATCCCTGATTGTGAGACTACTGAAAATGGCACTCACTCGAACCACGCCAACGACAGACGGTGGTCTGTTCTCCGGAATGCTGAACACGTAGCGATTTCTTTCGAAGCGTGGAACTCCTTCGGTCCTGCCCCTCCTTGAGTCTAAACGCACTGTGACGACGGTGTGAGCCTAAAAGGGAACGCTTTGAAAGCACGGCCAGTAATAGCAGGCAACCTTCAAAGGATACAAGTTATCAAATTGTTTTGTGGGTTTTAAGCAAAAAAATTGTAGAAGGCTAGAATAACAATTTTGAAGCCATCATCGTTCAATAGGACTAGAGTACGCTTTCGCTATGAGCTTACAACTTGGCGCCTGTAATAGTACAAAAATAGGGAAGACTTTTGCATGCTCGTCATTTTCTAGGGAAGCCTAAGCCTATTGAATAACGGTGACCACTCAATACCAGCGTTGAATATATATGTAAAACATTTTTGTAGAAACGAGTTGTGTATGCTACTCCACATTGATGTTAAGATTATCACATTCCTTACTTGAAGGAGACGCCAAGACAAAAAAAAAGCACAAGTGCGAAAAGAATCTGTACTGATTGTGAGTAAAAAATGACAAAAATCCGTCGCGAACTTTTAATAAGTTTAAGGGCTCACTTCAATTTGTGACTAGACCATGCTAAGCTAAAGAGACACGGAGCGCAGAGAGGAGAGTATAGGCGCGAGAGCACAACAAATAAGAGGGTGCAGGCAACAACATGTTGTCAGTGACAAAAAGTGGAGGCGGTCAAATCGGTCTTGACAAGAGCCCAGCTCCCCCTTTTGAAGCACTTCTAAGCCGGGAAAACAGGACATCTGCTACCAAACGACTCTATTCTAAACGACAAAGGAACGTCTTCAAAGTAAATCATCCTGAAATGTGGCTTCAAGGGTGTTTCCTAAAATGCCAAAAATTTAGCAGCTGGAAATTACGAGCATTCAAATACTGATTGGATTGGTAAGAGAAAAAGTATGATTCTTGACAAGAACCGGCGCAGAGACCCATTTCCTAAAAAGTGGTCCTTGTTCGTAAACAAGAATGGATGGTAAAATGCTAGAAGTTTAGCCTTTCGGCGAACATCAATCCCTTTTCGGGACATGTCACACATTCCACTACATTTAGAGCCTTAGTAGTGAATGCGGTTTGGCCTACGCAAGGACTTCCAGCAGCTAACGGATGTGGAAACCATCATTTTTATCCTCCCACACAGGTAGTAACAACGACCGACATAGGGACAACATTTGGCTGGTCTGAGAGCGCGGAGGTCTGGAAAGGGACCCCAAAGAACAATATGTGCTCGCGCTTGAAGGAACTTTCTTGACAGTCCTAAAGCACAAGTCGTTTTCGATAAAAAGAATGTTCGCAGATTGAGGCTTGTTCAATTTGAGCGCTCGTGGCCTGTACCAGAAATTTTGCACTCTATGTCTCCCATTTTTAATTCAAAAACTAAATCCACTGACGATTTTGCTTGCCTTTGCTGTTAGTCATATAAAGTTGCTCCTGAAGCTGATGTTGCGCCAAATTTATAGCGTATGTTTCCGACAATTATGTGTCTTTCTAGAAGGAATTATCGATTAAAAAGATCAAAAGACGTTCATAATCAGCAGCATCTGCTCAGCTTCAAAAGCACAACGTAGGCAGAGGTCGCGTGAAGGATTCCCTTCGGTCTGTAGGGTAGTCTCCTAGAGAACAATCACAGATGTGGCATTCCCGTGCACGGAAATCATCTGAAAAGAGCGCTAGGGCCTTGCAAGTAAGCTGCTCCAGCAGCAGAAAAATTATAAATTACTTGTTTCTATAAGGTTGAATTCAATGCAAATTTCTATCAGGTTGTTGTCTGCTCCCTCTCATCTGTTGCGCTCTTTCGCGTCAACTCTCCTTTCTGCGCTCAGTCTCTCATTGCCTTAAGCACAGCAGATAACAAGAACGAGTGAGCTCTGTAACTAAGCGTCCCCGACAGAATCTTCCCCTTTTTTCTTACTGCCGGCCTATTTCGCAAATATACAATTACATTCGTGTGCAAGAACTACACTATTTTGATCCTGGGACATGCTTCTAAGTCACTCTAGCCCATAGTTTTAAAAACCTCCTATCCAGAGAAAGATGTCACATAGGCGAGGTTCGGGAAGGAACTCATCTCTTACGGCCCAATTAAAGGATTATTGTAACACCCTCGGCCGCGAAAGTGACACAAATCTTCTGTAGCGGTGCTGGGAGTGTTTCAGTGAACGTGGCGCCAGGAAAAGTGCAATTCGGCCTGTCTTTCTCTATTCACTGAGAGTGCAAATTTCACTGGAAAACAATTTCCACACGATCGTCAAGCTGGCAAACGAAAAAGAACGAAAGCTTTTCAGAATCATTTTGTCGCTCAGATCAGCTGGAGCGAGCGATAATTAGTATCTCTTGAACCACTCTTAAAAGACCTTGGAAGGCTGTTCTTGGAAAAATTCCTGTAAAAAAGAGAAAATAGCAGATGTGGAGTTTCCTTTCCAGCTATCGTCTCTGGTGGATAATTACCTGATAGTGCTAGTAATGGCAGGCAGTTTAACCCTCATAAAGAGCGTAATTTCCGTGTTTACAGTCATGACGCAAGAATAAGCCGATCATGAGGTAATGATGCCATTTTTAGGAAAACTTGCACGTTTCGAAAAGCATGGGTTATTTCACCCCTTGAACTGAGCCCGGATTATGGTTTCAGGGTCCTGTAGAATTGCGGACAGTTTTTTTGTAAGCAAATCATACATCATTATCATAATCACATATAGTAAAAAAACTAAACTGCTGTATAAAAGCAATAATAATAACAATAACAATAATAATAAGTAATAATAACTGATATTATAAAAACCAAAGTTAAAGCTCACCAAAAGAAGCAGTTCGCATAAATGAATCATGGGCGTTCAACTCATTAGATTACCGAATATGATTAAAGGCATGAAGAGCGTCAGCAAAGTGCCACCTGTTGGTCGCCGCAGTTGTGAGGGTCCGCACAGGTTGTCGTCGCGGCTTGGAGGGTACGCCCCTTTGAAGGGTTTCGACGGCGTCCCAAATCGAGGACCTAATCGACGAAATACGACGGACCACAAATCCGCCGAGGCAAGACGAGGTGAAATGACAGTGAGAGTCGGGTCAGATGATGAGGGATTACGTGAGTTGAAATGGGGCAGTAGCGCGACGACTCAATCCTCGAAGGAGTGAACTGAACTGTGTGAAAGTCGTGTTGTTCCGTCAATGAGGCGCCATCGAGCTTCTTTTCATTTCGGACGAGTTAACGTTCCGACTGAACTGCTCTTCTTTCCGGAGCCGGCAAAAAAAAACCCAGGTGCAGCCGGTCTCTAGTGAATTGTGATGATCGGATCCGGACAGACGATTGACCTCATGGGACCGTAACCGACTGAAATTGCGGTGCGACAGGTGATTTTTACGGAATGGGCCAACGGCAACGAGTCGGCAATTACTCAGCGGCAATCGTCGGCGTGAGCGTTGCCAAGGCACCAGCGACAAGCGCTAACTGCTCGAGACTCGAACACTCAACCAAGACGTGCCCATAAGCACTCCCGATTAAGGATGTTCGAAATTGCTTATGAGAAAGCCGTAAGATGAGATAATCATTGCTTACCGTATGTAATCCGTTCGTGGCAGATACCTCAAATGTGTGGTTGCCATCGTCAAGCTGTTCGGCATGCTTGCCCACGGAGATCTCTCCAATATCTGGATCGATCTTGAACATGCCATTCATCTGAAAAAGACCTTGCTCTTGAAGCGTACGGAGAACAAAAAACGTATCAACTATTCTTTTCTTGCAATTCATCGTAATCGGAGCGCGTAAAAATCAGAAGAACCGATACTAACCCGAAAGGTGCCAAATCCTCCTCTCTCCACCCTTGAAGTGGTCAAAAATGAGGCGTGAGCTTAGCTCCATGTTCTCTCTCCACTGATGTATTTCTTCTGCGAACGAAATTTTTAGGTGAGTACGTTAGTAACGGCCTGACAATTCAATCTGACCTCCTTCCTTGAGGGCCAGTTTGCCACGGTTAGAGTGGAAAAGTGCCACTCTAGTTAGATGGTTATTAAATATCTTCTGTCGGTTTAATAAGTGGACTGTGGGCTGTCTGTTTACCATAGCTTTCAATGTTACCAGTCCTTTCCTTACAAGACGTGGTCATTGAAATCAAAGCGACGGCCTAGACGCACGACGTTGCATACGTTTGATCCCTTCTGAGCAGTTTAATCCCAAAGTGTTTCGACAATTGGGCAGTGACATTCCTCGGAACATTTCTTTTGTTCGATGGAACCGTCGATGTACTTAGACCCCGACTCCATGATATAATATTTAATGAGTTTCTTCCAGCCTATATTATCGAGAAACAGGTTTTCTCCCACCTCAGATATCACCCGGGTTCTTAATTTTGTCTGTTGACTTCGTCACTGTATATGAAAGAATGAACTTAACCTTTTGTTAATTAGTTTTTTTGGATGCACCACATATTTGACTTCCACTCAGGATCGTGGAGGGATTTTATGGAGGTATATATCATTCCATGACACTCGAGGTCTTCCGATGCAGAGTTCATTGATCTCTACTCCCAGTCAGGTGTGGGACATTTCACCTATCACGGAAGGAGAAAACGGCCATGTGAGGATCAGGGAGAATTGAACAGGGATTAGATCCTCGGGGAATAAGTAAGTATCCCGTTTGCCACAGCGTCAAAACAAAGAGGTGAAAAGGCACTGATTGGATGCCTTCAATACCGCGATTTTTATCCAAGATTCGCAATATGTCAACTACATATCATTTAAGCTTACAGCCTTGCTCAAACATCCAGGCCCTAGAAACTCTTTAGTCGGGTAACTGGTTGCAGATTTTTCTGCCTATAAATTCATCAAAAGGGGCATCTACTCGATATTCCCCAAGTTAGTGTACATATGATGACCGGTGCATACAATTCCACACAAGTCTGCTGTACCGAATGTGTGGCGCTCTTTCGAAGGCAAATGGTACGACGGTAATTGGTTGGCGTTCGAAAATGGAAGTAGAGTAGTTAGGAGATGGAGCAGTGAATGAAAATCGAGGAAAACAGCATAAGACCGATAGAAGGGGACTCTTGTTTCCCTCAGTGATTTGACGGCTGGACGAGTCTCAGGAACGCAGTCGTCATTAAAGCTAACACTTTTCTCTGCTTTTTTTGCTGAAAGGACTAGGATCCTACTGTGAAGGACCAGTCGATTGGGCAGCCGATTGGAGGGGGGAGGTGGGTGGAGAGGTGGGCAGATGCAAGAAGGCGCTCAAAAGGAGGGGTGAAATCTCGATACTTGCTGAAGGCGCGCCCTTTCCGCGAAAAGGCGCGTCAGTCCGTGGGAGCTCTCTATAGTAGCATTTTTCCCCTTCTTTGTCATCCACTTGTCGGGCCATATGCCTTTGAACTGATCGATTAAAGGCAGAATTTACGATGAAAACTCACCCCATTCCAAATTACTGTAGGGATGGTAAGTAGTACCAGAAAGGAAGCGGAACCATGAAAAACGGCTCAGAACCCGAGAAATGGGACCCCTCTCTTCCGCCTTGATCTCGGCATTGATGAGACTCCCATCGCTGTGCCCTCTTCAACATAACGCTCTCTCCCCTATCTAATCGATCGCTGCGTACAGACCTACGGCGAGTGATTAGATAGACGGTGGGCGGAGACAGGCGGACCCGCCAAGATCGAGCCCTTCTAGCTCTCCGGGGTCAAATCTGCCGTTGCCGGTTGCGTGCCTGTCCGCACCCTCAGGATGTTCGCCGCTCTCCCCACTAGGCAATTTTTCCCTAACTCGACCTTCGTCCTTTCCGTAGGAGTCCTCCTTTAAACCCAATTGATTGATTCTGTATTGACGTACCTTACGGTCAATGCCATAGAATTGGGTGTTGGGTTGCGCCTCCACTTTGCCCAAAATATCCCCTTCCTGAGGTGTTCCGAAAACTTCGTAGTAATAGGAGGGCTGAACAAAATCGAACGATTTCTGAAAAGAGTTAATTTGCACAATGAACTCTAACGGAATATAATATAATACTTGCAAAGACCTTCGGATTTCCAGCTACTTCTGCGGCAACCGTCGTAACCTCCTCCAAACTTTCGTCCGTGTATTCCTCCTCATTCTCATCGAAATCTGGAGATGTGCTCGTCGTCTTGACTTCTGTACTCAATTCCTTTGCGCTTATGAGGGTAGGATGCACATGTTTCACAATCTCGTGTATTGTAGGTGAAGTGGGGCGCCTTGAAGTGATCCTCCGGGTGGTTGTAGTGCGTGGCCGAGAGGTCGTAAACGGTTTTCTGGAGCTGGATGAGCTGGATTTGGAGATGATTCTTTCACCTTTGGTGATCCCTTGCAGCAGCATCGAAGGCTCGACGGTCGCTGAGACCACTCCATTCATCTTCTTTGACTTCGTCTTATTTGCTGCCAAACTCACTACAGACTTCGGAACCAAGATGTCTACCGGGATTTGAGAGGACCTGAATGGGGAATATTTCAGTCTTGTGCATTATAATTTGCTGACATAGAAATGAAAAGAGCACCGGCTTCTCGCTTGCTGCAAGCAATACCCCTTACCTGATATTGTCTCTCCAAAATATCTAATATTAATAACTAGGTGGGCGATAGAGGAAGGCATGGAGGGAAGGGTCATTCTTAGAGGGACTTAGTAGGGCCCTCTACCACCTCACGTGACTAGGACCACCCCGACACCCCCTCCCACCACTCTCACCGCCCCTGGCAGTCTTCGAATCTTAATTCTGTAACCAGTCTCGACACATAAAAAACCAGTATAAATGTACCCCTACCCAACCACGACGCCTAGAATTTTCCAAAAATACTACCTTCCATCCTTTGACATTTGTCGACCGCTTACGACCCCCACCCAAAATACCTCGAATACGACTCCTCCCCACGCCGTCCGGATGCGCCAAATGGATGGTTGACCTGATAGGAAACCGCACTCGTTAAGTGAATGTCGAAAACAGATGCGCATCAGAATGCCTTGTCTAACTTGTGTGGATTGGACTGTATGGCGCACTCCCAAGCCATTCACCGAGAACGATCAGTATAGCACTCTCACCCCAGAACTACGTCGAATTTGATCTCATAAAAAATTGACCTCTATACCCTGTAAGGAGTGAGCCTTCACGACCCCCTACCACAGGCACCCGTACTCCTTTCCGGGTCAAAATAAAACGAGTGTCCTTGGAAGGAGCGATCGTATCAAGCGTTTTACTGATAAGGACTCACAGAAAAGGTGGAGCGTTGTCTCGAGCTTCAACAACCAAATCATACACTTCTTGAGATCCATCATATTCCGATGTTGCTACGATTTCACCATCTTTTCCCTTTGGACGAATCTCGAATGGTACTGACGAGTTCAAAAGGCTGTACGAAACGTGTCCAGCTTCTCCCTGGAAAAACCATGGCCTAGTCGGAAATTCCCTGTAATTTGTAGGTTGAATAAATGCTCATTGCAAAATAAACGTACTTCGTCAATATCCCGAGCCCGAACGACACCGACCGTTCCTTCCGGAGGAAACTGGTCCGACAGCAGGAAAACGTACCTGAATGATGTGAATCGTGATCACTTACCACTGTGCCACTTACATCCTCTCCTTCCTATATGGGCGATATATTTATGTCACCATCCCAGGCAAGCATTGTGCCTAGCAGACGCTTGTGGGAGGTTCCAGTGGTAAACTTCAGAGGTCTTTTTTTGCTCTCGCATTCGATTAAAGCGAGAGATTGATAGATACGATAAGATTGGACTGGGTTCGTGGTGGAGGTGGGGATGCTGAGCATTGCTCAGTGGCGAAAAAAGCGAAGAAATCCGTAGAGAAGCAAAATGGTACCCCGTTCTTTGCCCAATGACGCCCAATAATGGACGAGCTACCAACCTAATAAGAGGTCTTTTGCACATGGTAAACCAATAGCCCAAATCATACCAGCAAAGACCATGCTTTGATTGGTAACGCATTTCATGGGAAAATTATAGGATACGCACTCAAAGCGGAATACCTCATCAAAATGATAAGACGCTGCTGCTGGTGGGGGAGCTCACCATCAGGCCGTGGCGGAGCTCAGAAAGAAATGGCAAGTTCAGTATGCTGCAGATAGCCCACCTCTGGCCACAAAAACGCCACATATCGCTTCCTCAAGCCCCTGACTGCTGCTTCCACTGGTGCTTGTACTTCCACGCTCCACACACCCTTTATCGTAATCTCTCGCTTTAATCGGCACTGGACTCTATGGTGAATCAAAACTCCAAGATCAAACAACACTTGGAAACACTATTTGAAATTTAGGATGAGAGACGCTGCATGGCGCATCTTGGAAAACTGGCCGAGGACATTTTTGCACTAAATTACTCCATTAAGTTGCACCTCAGGAGCAAATCACAATCGAGTGCGAATGAGTGGAAATTGAACATAGAAAAGCTTAAGGTGGTAAAAATTGCAGCCTTTGGAAATTCACACTTATATAAACGAATGAGGTGGGTGTTTAAGGGAAATGTTCGGGACCTGTGGCGAAAGACGGCGCTTCCACGAAAATGGACACGTCCGAGGTATTGGTACAAAGATTTTGTAAAGTGGCTGAGTAGTATTCAAATGGATAGGTTAACCACGGAAACTTTTCCGAATTTCTTGAAGAAAACTTCTAAGAAATGATAAACTTCACAGTTTTTGGGGGAATCGGAGCGACTAGCTCGAAAGCATCAGAGCTCCAAACTGTAGCGGAAGGATTCTCGTCTCCATAGTCACCTTGAAACTGGCTCATCTTCATTCTTGACAATTAGTCCGCCCACTTTTATTATACACGGGTAATCAGCTTAATGGTCCCTTTCATCTCATACCCCGGGAAGCATTAACTGAAACTTTTGAAAATCCACATACTTCTCCTTTTCAAAAGTGGGACGGTTATCGTTCTCGTCGAGTAACTCGACATTGACGCGGACTCGGGCGCATTTTGTCAGGTGAGACGAGCCCTTAAAAATTGAATGTTAAGATATCACAAATCAGAGAATCACGAGAAAACTGACATGGATTTCAGCAACAAGTTCGAGATTGGTGAACAGTTCTCGATCCATAATCCGGTTATCGCGAATAACCACTTCACCAGTTTTTTGCCGTATCTCAAAGGTCCCGTCTGGATCCACCATATCAATCAATGTCCACTGAAAAACGAAACTTCGAACTTTGCGATTCTTTCAGACAAAAATACAAAAAGACCTCACCTTCTTCCTGTTCAGCACTTTCAAAGTGGTGACCAACGTGCCAACTTCGCTATTCTCTGGCATTGACACACTAATAGCACATTTCTCGAAACGAGTCGAGGACTCATTGTGGTGAGAACTTTCAGAGGTTATTATCGGAAGCCTTGTACGAGGTCTCGGGGAAGCTTGGGGTAGATGAGATCCCATCAGGGGAGCACGAGTTTCCACCAAAGGGCTAAGCTCTTCAGATAATGGCAGCCTGTTCTGGCTCAAAGCGTCCTCTTCCGGCTCCACAGAAATCGGCAGTGCATGAGATTTCTGGAAAACTTGACTTTAACGCAGATCATAGTTTGGCTATGTTTGGGAGAACAGAGTGAAAAGTTAACTAAATAAAATTAATAAAGGGTTTAAAAAAGCTTGAGTTGAAGAATAAGAGAAGCTGAATCAACGAAACTATGGCTCATAGTATTTCGTGGAAAACTATCCTACGCTAAGGATACTAGGCCGCCATTGTCATCTAAAAAGAGGTGGATACCCCCAGATGTGCCTTCAAACGCTGCTCTCAATTCTGCCTTCCAAATCTGCTAAAGGATTCTCCGAATGGAACTACATACACTGCGACGCATAATCTTAGTTCCACCCATGATTCTTCCAGAAACTCACCTTAC
>KZ345196.1:42886-58761 GCA_002352805.1 Teladorsagia circumcincta
CACGTTTTTCCGCAATAATTAATGTTTGCACAATGAAACAGTTCTGATGGTAACATCTCCTCCTTATTAGGTCATGCTGAAGGCTATGGCTTTCAAACTCTAAAAAAGCCTAATTATCGATAAAAAAGTTGCAAGGATGGTCAACTCGTGAAATCGCTTGACATCTGGGCTGAAGCCATCATGTCGTCTACAATTTCCTCAAAGATCCGGGTATAAGAAAGAGCCCTGGACGTCCTTCTCTCCTTTCGGACCAAGACAAGCGAAGCATATTGTAAGAATCATCGAATACCACCAAGACATGTCGGGAAATTAAACCTTCTTTGAGACTCAACAACTTGAACGATACCTTTTGGCGTGTGATATTCAAATCAAAGTTTATAGAAAGACAGAAGATGAGAAAGGCGCCATCATTGACAAAAAATACACCGCGCAAACCGAGTTGAATTCGCGAGGAGCTGTAGCGGAACCGAACGGGATAAGGTGCCCGCTACTACCTCGTGCTTGCCTTCCTTAATTTGACTTTTCTTCCTTTTATGTGATGTTCAGCGACGAGAAAAAATTCAACTGTGATGGCCCGGGTGGAAATCGGTATTACTGATACGATCTAACAAAAGAAAAGCTCTGTTTTTCAAGGCGAAATTTTAGAGGAGGCATGCGTGGAACTAAGATTATGCGTCGCAGTGTATTAGGTAAAAGAGCTTCGCGGTGGTGCCACGGGAGCTCAGGTATGATATTACAGCGAAGTTCACTGCAAGAAAACTGAGAAGATTCTGTCTAAATGGGCATGAAACACACAAATATCCACGAAGAAACACGTAAGGGCCGAAGAAGCAGTGAGAACCAACATATTTTTCGCAGATTCCGCGCACTCACCTCCACAAGATGCGAAGACCTCCAATTTTCAAAGGACGAATTCACGGATTAGAGTGAAGTCGAATTAGGAGTAATTCAGCTGGTTGAGGGACCCGCGGACCTCCTGAGGGTGTGGACTGATGCGCAATCGGCACCGAAGGAGTTGAGCTCGTTGACCTATTAGGGCTCAATGTTGGTGCGACTGGTCAGTGCACGCCCACAGACCATCGAATCACTCACCGCAGATCTACACGCAGCGAGTGATTAGATATCAGAGAGAGCGTTATGTTGAAGAGAGCACAGCGATGAGAGTCGCATCAATGCCGAGATCAACGGGAAAGAAAGGGGTTCCATTCCTCGGGTTCCGGGCCGTTTTCCAGGATTCTTCCTTCATTACTGTGAAACTCGTCACCGCTAAGTTAATTTGAAATGGGTTGCATTTTCTGCGTAAATTCGTCCTTTAATTCAATTTACCTATGACTCACCTGAATTAACGAAGAGTGAGCTTTGGCTCGTTTCTTATCTGTTCGCGTCTTTCCATGAAGATGTATCAATGTTTCGGAAGCACTATCTTGGCTGTTCTGAAACATGTGACCATGAGCCCACCATATGTCGAAGATAATATTGCTAGACATTGGCTGCGTAGCAAGAGGTCACCGCGCGACGTCGCGCACTGACTTCATGCCATCCACATTTCCCATTCTCCTCCACCCTCTTTTAGGGCCGTGCTATTTCGCCGTGTCCGCGTCTGCGCCAGTTTTCACGAAGAGCGAAAGTTTACACAAACGAACGCACACGCGATAGGCGCAAATATGCGCGACGTCGCGCGGCGACTTCTCGCTGGACACATCTCTATACAAATTCAAGGACGCAGCAGCCAAGGTATTGGTCGCTAAACCGGGCCAATTCCGTCATGAAAGAAGCCCAGACAAAATAAAGCTAGGTGGATCTGCAGACCAACGGCCATAGTAGTCTTACCTCAGCAACAAGTTTCACTGTCATCGGAAGGTGTGTGATCGGTTTGACGAGCTTCAGTAAGACAATAGCCGGCTCGCGCGACGACGTCTTGTTCGAGCCGACTTTCATCACCGGCGACTTTTGACGCTTCTCGGTCACGATCTTGAACGGGGAATCAGAATCCTAAAATCACAGTATTATGGAGAACCTCGCAGAGCTAGTAGATCGACGCTGACCTCGAGATGGAGTTTTGGAGGCGAATCCTCAGATTCCCAATCAACGACCACAACTGGCGTTTCCACAGTGTCGCCAACGCTCAGGCTCTGGAGAATTCTATGCTCCTCAGAATCTTTTCAGGATTAATTTTGAATCAAACAATACCTCGTTAACCTCCACATGGTAAGGCTCATTGTAGAACTGAGGTCTATCGATCGAGTCATTTGCTCTCATACGAATTGTGAACAGTGGAAACGCCTCGTCGTTGCATATGACCGTCACAAAGAGTTTCAGGGCACTTTCACCTGGCGGTAATGACAAAGGTGACGTTGATCGTAGTGAGAAACGTCCGTTTCGATTGGAGTTCAACTCGAAACTTTTCGTGAAGTTGATCTGAATAAATTGGCTATTGGAATGAAATCGCTGCTAGAGAACACGGTGGACCCTGCCTCTATAGACGTTTTCTATGGAACCCTGGAATGGCCATGGATAAACAAATACTTACGAAGTCAGCTTTTTTCTTTTCAAAATAGCAACCACTGATAAATTAAACCTACGAGTTACCATTAAGGCGATCTACTCTGGAGAGCTGCTGGGAAGAGCCCCCACATCTTTGGTGTTTTACAGCGCACCTCCACCTCTTCGTCTTGAACGAGAGTATTCCACATATTTCATTGAAATTCCCAAAAAAAAGGTTGGAAATTCCCCCAGAAAGTCCCTACCGTCCAGCTTCTCCCTCGCCGAAATACACTTCAAATTCCACCCGATGCGCCTCCCCCCATTTTCCAATGATCTCTATCCTTGGTGAGTCGCCCACATTAAGCAACCCTGCTAGCTCGGGACCTTGTGAATTTCTCCTTCCCCCTTGCCGATGTAATTGTAATGACAGCTTAACGAGCACGACCTAGGCATTCACACGGATGTCACGGCTTCATCAATTTCATACTTTGCGTAGTGTTAAGAGGCAACTACTGCGACCCTGCTACGGTAACGCCAAGATCAACTAATGCAATATTTAACGATATCAGTGTCAAGTGGAGAACCAACTGTGACCACCTAGTGGTCGCCACCGTTTCTCTACCTCACCCACTTCCTCGCCCTACTTATGAACTTTGGAGCTACGTGCTACACAGAGGGGGTTTGCCATAACTGCAGACTTGGTAGAGCACATGTCATTGAGGAGCGTCAATGGCATGAAAAAACTCATCTGATATCGATTTTTTCAGGACCACAGATACGCATGACACTGTGACTCTGTGACAGACCAACGGGTAGCAAAGTTTATACACAATGCTTCCTTTTCTTGGAAAATCAAGTTGATTGCTTGAATATACCTAGTGGACCCGCTTTTGAGTGAACTCCATCGATTAGTTGGATAAATGCAGCAAAAACGAGCAAAAATATCCAAGTTTACAGTGAACATTTGAAAAAAAAACAACTCTCGAAAAAAAGAACCCCACTATGCGATTCTGCTTTACTGAAGAGATACTTCTGCTGCCGACGTTTCTCAAAGATCACTTGATCCTAGTGCAATGTTTATTTGTCGATATTTGTTAGGAAATGAAGACTTACCCCTAGTGGCTTCTCGGATCTCACCGACGCTAACAAAATGTCGGCATCATAAGGGTCAACGATCGTGTCAGTGATCGTCGTTCCAGCAGCCACACTATCTTGCACGTCGTGGAAAAACGGTCGAATATCCGACTCAGGGAAGAAGCATGCTAAAATGTAGAACAGATTTCCACAACTAAATCTTTTGCGCCAACCATATTACCTTTTTCGAGAAGCGCCACGTCTTCGCTTATATTCGAAAGGCTGCAAATTTTTGAAAGCATGCTTGGATTATACAAGGTGGCCAAGAAAGGGACGTTCCCTCCACTCTTGGAACCGACTTAAGAACAATCCACCAATCTCAATTTTGATGATTTTGTTTGGTTTGCGATTCACTGGATTGCAAAGTATGACGCAGGCCGTAATTTAGTGGCAGGAGGTGCCACCGACCATCCGCACGGTCTGGGATCAAATCCAGCATTATGCTATCACAAAGCATTCTTATGATGATAAAACTACCCTACCAAGACCAGAACACTTCTGTGCTCATTCGAGCACAATCCTTCCGCAATGACCCAATAGATTTGCAACGGGCCTAAAAGCGAGCCTAAACTGCAGCATGAACCTCGTATCAAGGAAACGAGCTGAAGGAAGAAAACAGAAATCAAGCTTTCATCTCACCGTGGATGGCTTTTGCTTAAAGGCTTCTCCGGATTTCATCCGATTTTGACTAGTTCTCTTTTTTCTCGTTCTCAGGTCAGTCTAGACTTCTGCGAGCCTTTCTCCGTTTTGAACCTAACTCGACCAATTCATGACAAGGCCCTCATTTGCATCGTGGATAACCTGCGATTTTCGGCATGCAATTCCCTTCTCCTTCTCTCGCGTTACCACACAAATGCGAAGACGGTAAAATCTGTGTGGTCACATATCCAGTAGGGAAATTCGCACAAGCACTTTATTGGTGGGATAAGGCTGATTACTCAAATGGACAAGTACCGCTCTAGAAACTTTAGCCCTTTCCCCTTCTTTTCAAATGATCTCAAAAAGTAGAGAGCTTAGCTCATTTCGGAAAGGTTACGTAATGAAGACCCTCTTTAGCTTTGCTGGTGTCATATCTGAATTACAAGGGAATAAACCTGAAAACGAGGCGATAAAGGAGCAGAAGAAAGTTCGGTGAAAATGTATTTGGAGGGGGCCACTCATTCACGCTCTGCAGTCCTAACGATAAGGATTAAGATAAGGGCGCTGATAAGGCTAAGAGAAAGAGATTTGACGAGATTTTTATTCGAACAAGCTTCGAAAGGGGCCGGCTGAATCAGCATGGAATGGCACGAAGAAGAGATCCCGAGACAAGAGCCGGATATTTTTGCTTAGTCGCATAGGGGAGAGGGTAAGGTGGAGATCTCCACAGTGGGTGGACAATTGAAAATGTGCAAAAAAATGTAGTGGATGTCAATGATGTGGGGCATTTCACCGGTTCTCATCAATAAGTTACTTTGAACGAGCTTATGCTCACTGCTAGAAATATTCTCAGCCTTACCTTGATGCTTACCGTTAGCGAGCTGAGAGGAGAATGGAGTGGCCCCTCCAACTACATCTTCGCCGGAAGTCCCCCCCCCCCGTGTAGGCTCAAACTGACACAACAGGAAGCATGTTGTTTGGTTGTCTAAACCTGCCAGGTAAAAACACCTGACTCCGGCTAGTCACGAAAGCAGACGCAAGGCCAGGAAGGTTCAAAAAGGACAAGCAGGGTCACTGTGGAGGAAGAAACTTGATAATTGATGCTCCTGACAACACAGGTTTTTGTGGTAATTTTCTTTTTACTCCTGACGTTCCTACTAATTCGAAGGACGAAATCATTTCAAAACATCTTGCAATGCTGCGTTCCTACTCAACACAGACCTGCTCTTAGTCTAGCCAGTGATCACAACCCAGTTGGAAGTAGCGTGGATTTCCATGTATGGTCAGCACACGTCACTTTCACTAGCCCGTTGCCACTCAGCCTTACACAGTTTTCAAAAAAAACGGACAAGGCAAACTTTCTCAAGGTCATGGCATACGGTAGCTGGATAGCGGCGCCAATTATTACGCTAGGTCTACAAAACTTCCTCGCTCTTCCCTCCGGTATCCCTGTCTATACAATTAGCAGGCATTTACCACCACTTCGCAAAGGCCGTGGAACCGGAGGAGCACGGAAGGCTGTAAAATTTCAGCAAACCTCTAAAAACTACCACTACAACAACTCCTAAATTCCCAGCCATCTCTTCCGGAAACACAACTCCTAATCCTCCAATACGACCGTTCAAAAGAAATGTGCCACCCTAACTCCTCTCCTCGCTCCTCCGTTGAACTTAAAGGCACGGTCGGAATCAAACTGATCTCTTATTTTGTTCAGAAATTAGACAAAAACGGCGAGGAGGAACGATACCGGGGAGAAAAATCAAACAGCATCATTAGGCACTGAAATTTTTCGCTTTGGCGCCTTTGCCGCACATTTTTGAGTCGTTAGTGTTGCTTTTCATGGGCTAGGAAACTCCACTTTCTCACTTGAGAAGGGACAACATCTTGACAGGTAATCCCGACCCAGGCTCTAACAGAGGCTTTACCATGTGTGGCCATTAATCAGGTAAATCCAACAAAATGAGGCAAATAAAGGAGAGAGAAACACAGGCTGCATTGAAATGGCCTGTTCGAGAAGAAAGGGTATTGGAAATGGCTAAGGCCCCTGGGGAGAACTTGCGGTTCGAAAGGATCCTGGGCTTCATTTTGAAATTATGTAAAAATAGCATCCGTTGGTTTATATAGAAAATAAGTGAAATAGCAATATGAAAAGAATAAAATCCTTAGATTGAAAAGTCGCGTTTTATTCGAAGTCTTGATTTCACTGTGGATTTTGTGGAATCCAGTTGCCCTGCTTTTTTCTTCAAAGTGAAGCGCTTTTTTCAAAGCGCCATAAACGAATTAGCGCCGAAATCGGATCTGGGAAAAAAACCCGCTAACGCGGTCAAAGAAAGGGAGAAAAACGCGCGCTCGTATGCATAGTGATAGTGCGACTCACGTTGAGGTGATTTGGTGGCTGTGGATGGCTGAAGGCGATGGAGCAGCAAAAGTAGTAACGGCAATCCTAGTACGACAATCGCAGTCATCGCATCGAACCTGTAACGTAGCAGCAGTTGAAGCTAGATACTGTCTGACTCGACATAAGACATGTCCGAAGAGACAGCTTAAAAGAACTGCAACGACATCTCTGCAGTCTATTAGTGTCCGCTAGGTAAAAACGAACCGTAAATGGCCAGAACAGTAAACAGGTTATGTACAGAGAAAGCGCTCACAAAGCAAACGGCTGAGCTATTAGCATGCTATTCAGAGGAAAGATCTGGCTCAGATCTCTTCTAAATGACGTATGAACAACATAAGGAAACTGAGCACTCGGAATTTGAAGCCCTTACCAGGAAAGCCTTTCAGAACATGGACCCTTTCTCAGATTGGTTTGTAGCAGGTTATAGGGGCACGTCCGTAGAGCTTAAAACTAAGGATCATTTTTTTCTGAGCGACTCCGGGAGTGCCGAAAATTATGTGGAAGCAGTGGCTTGTGGTTAGATCCCTACCGAGGACAAATTTTTGCATT
The DNA here is from genome assembly GCA_002352805.1 of Teladorsagia circumcincta. Taxonomy (NCBI): domain Eukaryota; kingdom Metazoa; phylum Nematoda; class Chromadorea; order Rhabditida; family Trichostrongylidae; genus Teladorsagia; species Teladorsagia circumcincta. Next base: position 50,091 of record KZ345196.1, read on the forward strand.
TCCCTGGTTTCCACTTTCTTGCGCTCATATATGTGTATATATCTAAACTCACTAAACAAAACCTTTCAATATGCAACTACTCAACGCTACAAAAGCTGCGGAGCATGTAAAAATTGTAAAAAATCACTTCCTAAGAAAAGCTTTCCCCCTTTTTTGGCAGTCTCGAGGCCGCCCAGAAAAATTATTATCAAATTCATACTCAATGCACGTGTTCCTGTAAAATGCAACAAACCGTTTTGAAGGGTTTCCTGGTTAGACGTGATCAAGCAAGGTGGGAAATCGCAAAAAAAAGACTAAATTCTCGGCTTTGGTTGAGGATGAGCCATGAAATCAACTTCCATACGATATTTCTTCGCAAAAGTACTGAGTGCGTATGCATCTAGAACTGCTTCTTGTAGACGCTTTGTTGAACTGCTGGGGGCGCAATGGGGAGGGGGGGATGGTTGAGAGAGATGAATAATGTTGTTAAAGTAACGGTGAATCCTACCCTAGTTTACGCTTCTCCCATAGAAATATTTTCCATAATCCTTGAAAATCCATGGAAAACGCCGCTCTTCCGCATCCCTCGCAAATACGACCCTTCAACTCGCCCAAATACGGCAACCCCGCCCGATCGCAATAAAAAAAGACGTTTTGTCACCACAATCAAACGGTCTCGGTCACACTTCGCTAAATTCAAATGGAATGTTCTCAACTTAGAATTGAAGAGCACATCGCATTTTACAAAAGGCATCATAATGGCTCTCTACGGGGACGGCATCAGGAGAATCTGGAGTCTTGCGACGTGGGCAAACGCCCCCCCCCCCCCCCGCTGTAGTTTGACTCCGTGAAAGGAACCGCTCAAGACTCCCCTCAAGAGCTTCCTTGATCTTCCAATCCATGGAATGGAAGAAAATCGCATGAAACTTCGAAAACCTCAGACTCTTTTTGGTTTAAAATTGTTTCAACCGAGGCAGAACTTGAGCTGTGAAACCGTAAACAGAAAGCCATTGAAAGAAAGGGATTGCCCCTAGTGCAAGCAACTCGGCGGTTAGCAATAATGCAATAGAAGTAAAAGTACATTCCATTCTGAAATCAAGTGAGTGAGTTTCGTGAAGGTGCCTAAAACTGGACCTACCCTACTTCCGCTGAAGAAAAACAACTACAATCAAGGAAAACGTCAGCTGCGGATAACTAATAGCAATATAAATAGGCAGCTCCTTGACAGTCATACAATCAGAAGAACAACACGTAAGCCTAAATTGGCCACACGCATGCTGGGCGACAAAAATCGAATACACGAAACAGCAAGGATTAGACTCTCTGACGGGAATACCGCATAGAAGTAAAGCTCGTGGACTGGATCCCTACTGAACAATAGCGCTAGAAATTGGCGACATAATCTTGCTAAGATCTAAGATTGCGACTGTCTTAGGATATTATTTCTAGCGAACAAGCTAATAGCTAATCCGGTCTCAGACCACAATATGATAGCATAAGAAAACTGTAGATGGCGTGATAAACGTGATTGAAGGCTCATGCACAGAGGACGGTAGTAAGTGGCGATAGTACTGCGCACCTGACCATGACAAGGGTTGAGCACGGAGGAATCAGAACGAGATGTAAGTATTCGCAGCAGCGTCAGGACCCAGGTAAAGCCAATGAGAAGTAAGAACAGCTGCCTTCGCACCCCGTGGTCTCGAAGAATTGACCGGCTACGAAAGTCAGTGACCACTCCTGTCTCAGTGAACTCGACACACCACGGACGGGAGCGCAAACGGAGCTATCCAGTTCACCAAGTCCGCAGACATTCCTTAGGGTCAGGTGAGCGCAGTCGAGCGTACGCTAGTCAACTTCGTGAAACTAGCATTCATGTTTTCCTCGGAACTACACAATAGCTCCAGACACAAGGAAGAAAGAACTTAGCGCTTTCCAACCTGTTTGGAATGTCCCGTTTACTTCTGCTGTCAGATCTATGCAGGCAATTGACGAGGCCCTCGACTTCTACAGAGGATAGTGGATAGCCATCCTACTTGATCACCAAGCGGGGATTCACTTGAAAAAGATCTCAACAACTCCCGTGGCTGGACGATTTTGAGGAGATGGGCTGGAATCGACTCGATGGAAAGTTCCACGTGATAAGCACCATGTCTTCCCACTGGTTCCGAATGGTCCCCGTAAAATTTACTGGGTGAAAGATGAGAGCGGTGATGTTGGAAACTCATGAAGACCCAGCGGGGGCAAATCCTGTGTCGCCAGAGCCAAACTCATTGTCCGTATAAGGATGATGAGGAGTTTTTGTGGGGCTTGATTAACACGCTCACGACCGCCGTTGTGAGCGTATTGCTTCAACAATTTTCTTATTCGCTCATCAACAGGCATCGATCCTTCGGCGCTTTCATTACCATGTATGAAAAAATTGTTTTTCGGATCCAATAATGGACACGAACCGTAAAGGAACAAGGAAAAACGCCAAATAAATGAAAGAAAACTAGTCTTTTCCGCGTGAAAGTGTGGTATGACGTCATACAACACGGTCGTCAACGTGTTACGGAGGGGTCGATCGAGGAAGTCAAATTTAATTTTTTAACGCTTAGAAGTGCTCAGAACGTACAGAATTTATTTGACAGTTTTTTTTTTCACTGATGTCCACGCCACCTTGACGGGATCTCGGGAATGCGGGGTACTTCCAAGAAACATCCTCTTAAAGCCCAAGGAGATCTTGATGTTAGAAGAGATGCTAACTTCTCAATAAATTTACTCTTACACTTTCTCTACATTTTTGAGGAAACAGTCTCAATGGATTCTCGCACAAAGCATAATTGTTCCATAATTTCTTGAAGTTTCCTTATTGAGAGGCAGCCCGAGGCGAGAATCCAATCTGATCCAATTCGATTCTCGCCTGGATTCGAGTTCGGCTTTGTTTATATGCTACTGTTCACACCACCCACTATTTTGCTTTTTCTATGCAAGCCAATCTACGATTAACGCAAACAATATAAATGGTTAGTTTCGTTGCATAGTTTACGGTGTCAACCAGTTAATGAGCTCAGCTTACGATCGGGAGTATAGCCTGCGGTTTTCGAACTACAGACCTAATTACTATAGCCGCAATTTTTCCACTGTTATATCGTCTAGTACATTTACAAGTTAGCTATTCATCGATGGCCCTTGTGCTTCATCTAGACGATTTGCGGCCAACCATAAGTGAAAATGCCATCCATAGGTGCACAGTCGTCAATCTGTGATATTTTGTTACTATTTTCTCCTGCTTGTTATTTAAACTTGTTTCACAATCAATTTTCGAATGATGTCTATGTCCGTCTACGTTTCCTGCATATTTAGGGCACACGCATGGACCACAAAACCATGTTTCGTTTTCGCTAAACGGTTTAAGTAGTTCGAAGAAAGTTGTGGAAGATAGTGTTACAGCTTCGATCCCCTGCGGTGACTGAATTTTGCGTTTGGGTTGGCGCGTACGGGTTGATGCCAAAAGGCGCTAATTTTTAAAAGCAGATATCATATCAACATTTAGGACAATTTGAAGCCAGCAAGTGGCCACGACTTTGAATGCAAAATTCAGTCGCCACAGGGGATCGTACCACTTAGTATGATTCACTACTCATAAATTTTGAAACTACTAAAACAGTGTCCATACATATGTACCTACAATATGCAAGAAATCATTTTGAAAAAGCGCGCTTCGCCCTGTACTCCCCCCCCCCTTGTTAGCTTATTCTCTCGCTTTTAAGGCGTGCCCCAGGATCGCATACATGGGTGTGGCTCTTGCCTGCGAATGGGAATGTATTGGTGCGAAATGGGCCGGCAGTAAAAAAAAACAAAAAGAATCCGTCGAAAACGCTTAAGTTGAGGGCTCACTCACCTGCGTAATCGGTTGTGCTAAAGGAAGAAGAGACTAAGCGCGGCGAGGAGAGCGCTACGGTCGAGAGAGTGCCAGACAACAGATTGATAAGAGAGAAAAATCTGCAGCTTCAGCAGCTCACTTTGCATGACCCGAGCGCTCTTTTCGGTTGGTTTCTGTGCACGAGAACGCCACATTCGCGGTTGTCCTCTAGGGGTCTATCTAAGGACTGAGAGGAAGCACACGGCTTCTGCCTGAGTTGTGCCTTTAAGCTGCCCGACGGATTAATGTTTGGGTGTTAGTATTCTAGTTTGGGTCTCAGAATAAATATAACGTAAAGTAAGCATAATCGCAGAATGCTCAGTCTCTTTAGAAATGGAATGATGTAAGATCGTTGGCAGCTTCTCATTCAAAGCACAAAAGGTAGTCAACCAAGGCTGTCATCCCTACACAGAGAGAAATAGAAGATTAATTGCTCTCTAGGGGAACTGAACGGTCACTTTTAGGTACAAGTGAATATGTAAATTCGAACAAAAAAAATTGCAGTGACGTCATTCATGTAGGAACTCCTCCATTTGTGATTTCTTTAGAGATTTCCCCTTCTATTTTCTCAATGAATGCAGGTAATGTGGGAAAGATCATAGCCACAAAAACATCGGAAACAGACGAAATTAGAGTCACCATCTTTAAGCAGTGGAGGACTAGTTATGCCAACGAATCATCTGAAGCATGTGCTTGATCTGGTACTTGTGCTCAAAAACAGGATTTCGACGTCACAACAACATAACGAAGTAAAATAACACCAGAAGAAAATCCATTGTCCGATGAGAGAACAGCGAAATAAGTTGAGATTGTTCAAATTCTGGCAGATGTTCTTATGAGCATTCACATTTCAAGAGCAAGGCACATCTCATAGTAAACCTGATGGAATGTTCTTAGTGTTTCAAATCTGAAAAGGAGCGGAGGAGAAAAATTGGAGATGTAAGGCACCGCTAACTATAAGGCATAAAGAACTTAAAGGCACAACCCAGGCAGGAGTGATGTGTTCAAATCCCTTCGTTCTGTAGGATAAGTATTTAGACGGTAATCACAGATGTGGCATCCCGTGCACGGAAACACCCGCGAAGGCCGTAAGGGCCTTGCAAAATAAGCTGCTGCGACTGCAAATTTTTATCAGGCTGTTGTCTGGCACCCTCTCACCTGCTGCGCTCTCTTGCCTCATACTCTCCTCGTCGCACTTAGTCTCTCTTTGCCTTAGCACAGCCAATTACGAAGGTGAGAAAGCCTCTAACCCAAGCGTTTTCAACGGATTTCTCTTCCTTTCATTCGTTGACGGCTCATTTCCCATCAGTACGTTCGCATTCGTGTGCAAGAACCACACCAGTTTGATCCTTAGGCATTTCTTCAAAAATGCGCTGGCCGTTAGTTATAAAAAAAACAATTAGGGTAAGAACGCAGTAGGTCCTGACTTTCTGCCTGACCCACCTCTTCTTGTCTACCTCATGTCTGTCTTTATAATTTCGGTAAAATGGCAAAAGTTTTGCACTGGTTGAAAAAAAAACGAACAACAGAAAAATGACCATATTCGAGCAAATTCTACGAGAGAACGTTGAGAATCGGAGGGAAAAAGAAGAATGGTTTCTTTAAAAACAAACATGACCATGTACGAGGAAATTCTACGAGAGAACGTTGAGAATCGGAGGGGAAAAGAGAAATGGTTTCTTCAAAAAAAGTTGAAGCTTCTATGCCCATGTCTAGCTTACTTGAATTTACCCCACCCTGTACATTCACACAACATTAGAACGTGGAAAAGTGTCAAAAATTCCCAGAAAAAGATGATGCAGCACGTGCAGCACGGTGAGCAGTGGGCGAGACTAGTTGAAAAAAGCGAAAAGAGGGAGCACTGCAAAAGTGAATGGGAATAAGGTCGAAAAGATTCGTTTCGAATGTAGCAAAAATTGCAATCTCAAAAAATCGAAAATTGGGGACAATTGTGAAGATCTGTGGAGAGATACTGGACGATAGTTCCATTCACAAACATGACCGTGTGCGAGGAAATTCTTAAGAAAACGATGTTACTTCAACAGGATTTCTGACAACTCCATCGATTTCGAGCTTCAATCTTGTAATTCATTTCGTTTACGATGAGGGATGATTCCATCAATCGCCGAGCTTTCAGAATTACCTTCCCAAGACCACTTTTCGACATTAAGTTTACAAGACGGCGACGTATCAAACGGGCTTTCTGGGAACACTCGACACATTTCAAGCGAAGCCCCAGTCAAAATAACCGCCTAGGGAGCAAGGGGAGGAAATATGCATCACTGAATACGGCGAAGCCTCTAATCTAATCCTCTAAACCACTCCACACATTTTTGCTGAAAGCGGAAAGAAGCGCTGGAATGACCCATCGCTCCATATACTACAAGGCGACCTTTCAAGTTCCTCATCCGCCAACCCTTTAAATTCTTCTAGCAAAAAGTCCTCTTTTGTCACGATCACAAGAAAAAAAACAAAAAAAAACAAAAACTGATACATGCAACCTCATGGCAATTTCAAATATGACCTCCCTCTGGTGAATTTGGAGCATGGGCGGTTAACCCTCTCGGGGCTGGGGACAGTTGGTAACGGACTAGTCTGTGAGGACAAGAACGCTGACTTGTACATCAGCTAGCTTTTGTAATTCATTGTACAGGTCCAATTGCAGCCGACTGTTGCCCACTACGATTTTTGTATGGAAATGGAATGCGTGGCGCATAAATAGTGGAGAACGGAACCACGGCTTCTATGACCTGCGTGAAGTGGATGACTTACACTAGTGAAACGGTGGAACATTCACGTTCAACTCATAAATGTGAGCCCATTCATATTCGTGGGGTATTCCCAGCGCTCATCGATGACGAGATGTGTAGATCTATTGGGGTGGAATCAAGAGGATTCCAATGATCGGGAAGCGGTAAAATGACATCCAATTAGGTCAGCGAAAACGACAAGTGAAACGAACAAATAACACACCACCCAAAACGATCGTCGTCGGCCATTTATCGTTGTCGACTTCAAAAAAGAAGCCGCAAGTAACGGGAGCATTATCGTTGGTCGAAATTGATAGGGTGAGGATTCTATGCAGACAGCGACATTATTAACGTTATGGAGATAAGGCCCATTGAGCAGTTCGCCTCTGGTGATCAACGGATGGAAGCAGCCTCCGGGTTTTATCGGCAATTGATGAGAGAGAATTCTTTGCAAGAGCGTTCCCGATCTGAGCAGAGCTGGAATGACAGTGATGATTATTTGGATCGAAGTGAAGGATTTGCTTCAGTAGGCAGGTTTAGGGCGCGTACTCAAACTGCTAGGTATCCCAACGAGAGTATGGGGCTATGACAGGATAGCACAAGAAAGCGGAGACAGTACAGGGTGCCCATTGCGATAGAATTAGGTGACAGGAAGGTCATTACGCTGTCAACGAGCCAAATTAATGGATAGACGGCACCATTTTCTGTGCTTTATGGGATGAGACAGTCTTCGCCCTTCCCATGGATAGCGCTGGTCAGGGAATGAGCAAGACGGATTTCAACGATGTTGCGAAGTTTCGTTGATCATCACTCCTTACCATCTAGGCCACTAACTTCAGCTATTGAGCATATCACGAAATCTAGCCCTTTACAGGTGTGGCTCAAAACAGATACTTCATGAGTTCTAATGCTGCCAGGTAGCGCTGAATCGACTACCATCTCGTCACTTCGAGCATTCGGCGGAGGATTTCTCTCAGGAGAAGGAGCATTCCTTCAAACATCGACTGCATCGACAGTTATAATAGACAGGACATTGGAAAAAGGTACGCCAAGCCGTCGAGAAAATTCTCAATCAGCAGAATTCCACTCTTTCGTTATCTGGGATAGGGCTATGTATGGTGCTATATGCGTTGGAACATAAGTGGGTTTCCGAAGGTATGATTTGAGAGGAACGACAGCGCCTACTGGGAGGAAAGACTTGGATATTCCAAATTATTCCAAGGGGTGCTGCCAAAATTGGGCAGCTAGTTGAGAACTGAATATTAGGAGTCGTAAATGTACCTTGTTGAAGGCAAAATTCGGGATAGGACTTAAGGGTTTCCAATTCAAGTATGAGGTATTGGATGGTAGTCGAATCGATATGCGAGAAGAAAGCAGGAGAAACCGCGGAAGAAGCCCAAAATAGGGCCCCCATCTTTTGAGCTGCTTTCAAGCCACGGCTGTGGGAGCAACCTCGCAGGACGAGTTGTCCGCAACTGGGAGATAAAAAGGAGTACAAGGGAATGTTGCCAGAAGTTCACCAGTTGGAAATGATTAAGGCGTCTCACTTCAGCTTTGATCTTGTACCTACAACTTTCCACTAACAACTGAGTAACGGTCTCATTCGTGGAAGAAAACCAATCGGATCAAACGGTGAACGGTCGGCCATTGGAGACACGATACGCACGAAACGCTAGGCCAATTTACTCGAAAATTTCAGATGAGAACTTCGTTAAACACAAAGTAATATTATTCACAACTGATGCCGAGGTTGCAAAAAAGAAGAAGCTGGAGAGCAGTTCAGTTCCAAAGCAGAAACCGATAGATGGATCAGCCATAATGACAGTGCTGGTAAGCGACTCAGCGCTCATGAAAGCTTGATTGTGTAAAAAAAAGGTCACGCCGAAGTCAGGAAAACACCTAACACAAGACTAAAAATGGGAGCAGAGTGAAAAGAAAGTAAGGCGCTATCGCAAGACACGGGGGCACTGCACTGGTAGCATACGGAACCACGCGAAACACCTCTTTTTTGGTAAAAACGGGACCAAGCTCAGGCGGG
>KZ345196.1:58861-69899 GCA_002352805.1 Teladorsagia circumcincta
CGCAAGACACGGGGGCACTGCACTGGTAGCATACGGAACCACGCGAAACACCTCTTTTTTGGTAAAAACGGGACCAAGCTCAGGCGGGAGGGTAGGAAATCCAGGGTACATGAGCAGTTTCTATTTCCCCCATAATTCCTGCACCCTTCCTAAGCTTGGCCCTAAATGATGGCCCCGTTCTGGCATTAGCGCCGAAAGTGAATGTGTCAATCAAGGTCTTTGAAATGCGTGATGTATTGATATTTACCTGCACTAGAAGACAATAGTAAGACATTTCGATGCTTTTCGCTTTTATACATTTGTACGTACTATTACGGGTATTCGTGTATAGGATACGATCAGTGCAACTCGAAATGTTTTTATCAGTGACATATTTCTTCGAAAAAGGCTTCCTTTTCAGTCTTGCGCTTTCCTGAGATGAGAACACCAACCTGCTTTCTTCCAGCATCTTATTTCATCTTATCAGCCCTTTTCGAGATGTCATTCATTTGCCCTCCATCCAGGATCACAATGGGTTTTGAATGGGTTTTGTCATACTATACAGTCACATGAGGCCACCCAGTCTACAGGTCAGTGCTTTTTTGACTCTGATGAGCCTGATAACATTTAATGGCGCTCATGTCCTTAGGAGTACATTGAATCTAGTAGGCCTAACAGAACTCGGGACTAAGCCCCTAGGGGAGGGAAGAGATTACGGGTAAGTATGTGAGCATTCGTTGTTCTCCCTGGCATAATTCCCTATCCTGGGCTCAGTCCCAGTATCACCTGACAACGGCTTTTTGAATGCTATGTTTTGAATGTCAACCTTAATGTCCTCCCAGTCCCCCCCCCCCCCCGAATATGAGCGCCCATTTATTAAGCCCTGAGAGACAGACACAACAGTTAGCCTGGAAGGGCTAATCATTCGACATATTATTTTATTCACAAACCATGCTCGATAAGCGACGTCACATATCTGCTCCATCTTCATTGTGTTTCACACGCTGAGAATTTTAGCGCGCGATCTTCAATCTTCAGTTTACGATAGTATTGTAAAATGAATAATATTGAATGTGAAGTGACAGCATAACGAAAGAGATGAAGAGATGATAAGAAAATATTGTTTTAATATCATATATCAAAGAATGTAATAATTAGGTTAAATTTAAAAGCTTCAGAATGTGCCACTTGTTCCAATTTTATTCAAAATACTGGAAAATTTAGGTGCATACATACCGACTTCTTCCATACAATGGGTTGCTGCGACCAGCCGATGATAAGCGTTCCGGTGGCTCAATCTTGTACCAACTATGAAATCTACCTAGGAGGGGTTGAAGGCCTGTTTGGTCCAATCAAGTCTCAAAGAATGAGCGCAGCGTTGCACATTTTAACCCCACCACAGCCAACGCTCCTCAATCTTTGATGAAGTTATTTTTCTTAGAGCTTTCAGTATGTTGTCATCCAGTCAAGATACGAAGCGTTACATTAAAAAATACATGAACAGGAACAAAAACGAAAGAAAGAATAGAAAAGCGAAAAGGAGAAAACTCTAACAACATCGAAAGCGCGCAACACCATGAACGACAGATATGAAAACGAAAAGGTGTGGACGACCGCAAATTCGCGATCAAACTTGCCAAGAACGGCTTTTTTGCGGAATCATTCCCAACCACAATGCATCCTCTGTTTTCGCCTCTCCGCACAGAAAATGTGATTGATAATCGAACAACCAGGAACAACGCGAGATATTCATCTAGGGATAAACTTTTGATCACTCCAGCGCCGAGGCAACTGTATACAGTGCGTTTCAAAAGTATGTGCACACCTCGAAATTTATCATTTCAAAGGTAATTAAGGAACCAACTGTAACGAAACCATTCTCAAACAATTCCTCGTAGTCGATAACCTATACAGGGAAGTTGGGCAGATAATAGCGCTGTACCTTCGAATTTTTTTGTTAGATTGAATATTTTTCCGTGTTTCAAAAGTATGTGCACACCTGGAACGGATCAGATTTTGGCGCCGACATTTAAACCGGTTTCGGTCAAAATTCAGTGCTTTAACCTCGTCGTAATGCCTACTAGTGACAGACTTGTTCCAGAAGACGAACAAGCTCAGGCTAGGGCTCTGCATGATACTAAATGTTCCATTCGCGAAATAGCACGACAACTTGATCGTTCTCCTTCATGCATTGGAAGATTCATCCGATACCCTGACGGTTATACTTAGCACACTCTGCGGGCCATCCACGATCCTTGACGGCTCAGAACAACAAAAAAGAAACCTGCATCCTGTCCCATTTTTCAATGTCTGTCCGAGGTCACATGGGTTTACTAGCTTGAGAACGGCCATGTAGGGCCTCATCCGCTCAAATGAATACACCATTCGTTAGATGCCGAGGAAAGCTGCTCAGTCCAAGGTTCAACACAAGTTGGCAAGATTTGAGCCTGCTTGCGAAAGCATGGCAACATAAGATAGGAACTGAGGACAGAACACGGTTTTCGAAAATTTTCTATTTTCAGAACGAACAACGTTTTGGGATCATTTTCCTTTTGGCTAATCTTAGCTCATGAAAAGAGTTCGATATTGACGGGCCGGATGGATTTCGTCACTACTAGAGGGGCTTGCCGGTGAAGCGCCCACGTTCTCGAGAAGGAATTTCTGAGGAGGCCCCGTTGACGGTCTGCGCCGGCTTCGCAAGCAGAGCAAAGTTGGAACCGGCCTACACATCATTGCATATGAACAGTGAGGATCACCAAAAAGTGCTTCAATATCAGCTCTCGTCTTCCCCAAGAGGATCGCTGCGAAAGTTCCCAAAAATTCCTCGTTTCGCAACAGGACAACGCGTCCGTCCATGCCCCGCAATCTACCAAGGAATGGGTCAAATAAAATGGTGCTGGAGCAATAGATTACTTTGTGTGGCCTCTTTACTGCAACCCTATAGCGATCCCTCGTTTGAGGAGTTTACTTTAGTAATCGTCAATGCAAAATCGTGGATGAACTAAAGGCGACCGTAAAGGCTAATTAGGCCGAGATCGATGAAGCAGCTATCGCAAACGTGGTTCAGATTATGCCGCACAGGATGCTCGAGCTGATCAGAAACTCAGGAGGCCCTATTGATTTCCGATCTCGGTTATAATTTTGTTTTTTGATAAGTGTGCACATACTTTTGAAACAAAGAAAGAATTTTTCTGTAATAAAAAATTGTGTTAGCAGCTACGATGTTTTCTCAGAGAAAGTGTTCGTAGGTTATCGCACACGAGGAATAAAATGGTAAAGGTCACAGGTTACAGAAAGCAATCGTATTCCCAAAAAAACAAAATGTTGGGTGTGCACATACTTTTGAAACGCACTGTAGAAAAGAATCGGCAAGGATTGGCTAGGGGTTTAATAGTGGGTGGGATCACGAATCTGTACGCGTGTCAATGTGACGAATTCGCTTTCTATCCGAGTAACTGCGTGGTTTTTCATGGCCTGGATCACAGAGTGCCGATGACGGGTGGTAAGAAGGAGAGCAGAAAGCGTCCGACGATGCATAGCATCAGACTGAGGATGTGTGACAATTAGTGAACGGACGATGACAGGGGCAACTCCCTGCCGACCACAGCGATCACGCAACCACTTGAAGGGACGAATAGCCGGTAACTTGTTTCATGTGGAGACGACGATGGACTCAAAAAGGCACTGAGGCCACAAGGCAGATCGTGGTAAGCAGGACAGAACAATCACCAGGGATAAGCCGAGACGCAGGTGACCTCAAATCGAGTTAATTGAGCGCTTTAGCGACGGAGCCGTGTTAGCCCTCTCAATTACACGTAGATCGTCACATATACACCTTGACGAACAGCGAAGAAAAGGTCTGGATGGCAAGAGATGGAATCGAGGAAGTCTAACGGATTGCTGGAAAGATGGTTGAGCAATTCGATGAGGGGTGACCTGGAATATGGCGGGAGGAGGCGAAGCGGAAGTATTCACACCTCTCACCATCGGCTTTCCCGCTGTCATACGGAGGAAAGTTTTCTTCGCGAGTATTCACTGATCCTTTACATGCCATGGCTTTCGAGTGGGGGGGGGGCAAACACTGCGGGTGGCCAAAAGCGAAGTCTTCTGCACGTTTTCCTGCCCTTCTCGAGGCACTACTGAGCTCTATTCCAAAATAGCTCAGCCATTTTTCAATAGATGATTGTGAAAAAGTATTCGATGCCTGTACATATCGATAGGCAGCCTCCATCTAAATACAATAGACATTCTTGGATACCTTCAGAGGAATACCGCAAAGAAAAGAAATCGCGAATGTCCGCCAAACTTCGATGAATCATTATCCAATTGGGTCATTAGGCTAATCAAGCGAATCCACCCAGATTTTGATACGGCGTTATTTTTAGCCAATGAAGTGGTTGGCTGGGGTCATACAGTCACGACAATGCAGCGTTTGAAAGGTAAGTGCGTTTTGTGAAGCTTAACAGACTGCTTCAGAGCTTTAATAAAGTTCTTCTACAAGGAGCACTAACTTCTTGACCACCAGCGTCGGAAGCCGTATCGCAACAACAAGGGCTAATGCATTTTGAGACGACTTCTTAATCTTCTCATTTTTGTGTCAACTTCGCTTGTAAATGCCTAAGCAAGCATGAGTTCATCTGATCGGGCTTCTAGGGAACCTCGCAGCTTGAAAAAAAGAAGGTTTTTCTTCTCAGCGAATAATTAAAGCAACAGTTCCAGCAGGGTCGAAGTGGGCGTGGTGGCCACCGGTTGGTCGATCACGATTTGCATCGTGAATCGACTTCAAATAGTCCCTGTGGTCCTAAAGCGGTTGCAAATGCCTCAGTAGCCAATCACGCGATGCACGGCTGTCAAGATGGAGTAGACCTTCGGCTGCCACGCCCACTTAGACCCTGCTGGGACTGTTGCTTTAAGCATTATGGACAACTTTAAATCACATCAGAGGCTCAGGTTGGGATCTAATTGGTGTGTGCTTTGTTCGCTAATTATACAAGAAGTGCAATGAGGTGTGCCAGTAGGAAGAAACAAAAAATGGCCATAGAAAACTTTGAAAACTCCCTTGCAAAGTTGGTCGTGGATGATGGAGGGACACAGTGCTGCGAGGAGAGGGAAAATGCGAGAGAGCACGTCGTGAACGAGAGGGTGCAGACATCACATATGCGGAGGGGCAGCGGAGGCTTCATATAAGGCAAGGCCTTAGCGCCCTTGCCGCGCACTTTTGAGCTGCTGTATTGTCACGCCTCCAGCGCATGAGGACCCTTGTTTCTCACTCTATGAGGTACTGCTTCTCGGGGCCTGATTCCTACTCGACTGACCGTAACTTTAAGGATTTCGATTTGATTTTAATTCTTGGTATCTAGTAATTTGGCAGCTGTGTATTAGTTTATTATTAGAACATTATTTTATTAGTTTATTATTATTACCATTACTGTATACAAGTGTGTTCGCTTACTGAAACTCTATAAAGTGGGGAGAAGAGGGAAGGGCGGGTCAAACTTCTCGAAAACTGTGATCGCTTCACAGCGCAATACCATCCATCGCAAACGAGTCTATTAAAGGCACACCTTCCGATTAGGTCATTCAAATGATCAATCTAATGAGCTAAATATATGTCCTACGGTGAAACTCGACTTCGGGGAGCACTCATGATATCTTATCAAAATGACTATTTAATCAAAATGGAGATGCGGAAGAGCCCTCGTATCTGATCACAGCAGAGTTGAGGAAAGGCACTCGAATCCTGCCAAACGTAATCAGCACATCTCTCGCTGAGGCGGTGGCCTACGATTGCTCCATTCGGTACCGAATTTGTATTGGTCTGTAGTTCCTTTATCTCTGAAGGTTCTGGTGCTGTCCGAGTGATATCCCCGTCTAATCGCACACTCGTCGTCAGACCTGTGCTCTGAACATGATAAGATATGAGGTCCACTTCGCAACTTCTTTCATTAGATAGTCACTTTGATAAGTTATGTAGATGAAATATTATCAGTGCCCTCTCCCGAACTGGAGTTCCCCGGTCCCTACCATTCTTAAGCCTCCAAAGTGGTCTTTTGAGCGGTAGGTCGTGGTCAAAGCGCTTCCGTGCGCTTCCACCGTTTCCCGATCTTTTCATTTGAAATATCTGCGCGCTCTTGTAAGCCAAGCTTTCTATCTCTAGCGTACTTCCTCTCCTTTGTGCACTGTGCCGTCACAGCAATTATCTCCGCATGAGGAGGGTGCAGATCTCGATAACAGGAGTTGTGACCCTTGTTTGGACTCGAAAGTGCTAAAAAGGCGGCAAGGCCTTACTGTAACCGCGGCGGCCGGCGCCAAGTCACTCGTACGCATAAGATGTCGGTCAGACTCCGCGATTTGGACCAGTTATGGGCGATCGCGATCGTCCATCGCTGTTCCATCGCGGGCCAATCGCCCGTCGCTTGCACTTTTGGCAGAGCGCTTTCGCAATCGCTTGCCAACCGCCGGCGACGGAAAGGAAATCGCAAAAGCGACTCCACGATTGTAACAGCGATGAACGATCGCGGTCGCCCATCGCTGTTACAATCGTGGAGTCTGACCGACATCTAATACGCGGTGTCTGTGTCCTCTCGCATGACGTTCTCTCTCGCTCATTTTCTCTCCACTGTGTGCTGTGTCTTTAGGTTTACGTTGTACCAAGGGCGACTTCAAAAATGGAAGCCTTCAACCGCAGTTTTGTAATGTGCTTTTTGCTTTTCTCCTCTTCTTCAGCGATCCGCTACGCACCTCTGCTTCAGCTTTGTAGCTTTGAGGCAAAAAATGACCAGAGCCTTTTACGCGGACTATGCTTTTAAGTCCCTACATCAGTGAAGTCACCTCAGGTGATCAACACGGCTTCCACTTTCGAAGCCGTTTTCCTTTGTGAACATTTTATCGCTGATTCCAACATTTCAAGTAAGAAGGTGCTTATGGAACTTACGTGCTGAGATGGATTGCGGAGGCATCCCCCGCCCGTAACATACATCACAAAGTGCAGAAAATCAGTGATTTTTTGTTGATGCTTGTGTCATGGGGACTTTCCACGCCAGTCATTGAACGACAAATGATTTCGCTTTTCCATAGATTCTTCTGGTTATTGTTATCAAAAACATGAAAACTGCATTCCTCCGGTATCCGATGCCCAGAGATCCAATCTAACGTCACTATCATTTTCGTCTTATCGTATAATGCACAACGATCGCAGGGACTAATCGGATAAGTGTCACTTTCGAGATGTCAAACCAGAACAGATGCAATTTGTGGACAGATCTATGGGCTTTAATACAAAGATGATAATAATAACATGAAGGTATTGACCAATGTTTATTAAGGAATGCGCCACATATTCCATTTCCATTCACAGTCATGGTAGGGTTATATGCGATTAGGCCCATACATTGCATAGGGCCAGCCGTGTGCAAGCAAATTTTGGTCCTGTTAGATGAGCACGGCACCAATTCACCGACTTTGCAGGGATGGAAAAATTGGCTCTCCTCGGTGAGATCCATTCATGGAGTTAATCACTGCTCAATCGCGCATGCGGTATACGCCGTCACTTGCCGTTGCGCAGCCTCCGCCCCGGTGTACGCTGAAAGAAGGCATTGTCGCATCACTTTCTCCAAAAGCGGATATGAAGCGAGTACACCTAAAGGCATAAACCAGACGAACCAGAAGTGGGGTAACGGTTCTCTTTGGTCTGCAGTACAGACTCCTAAAGGACCGCAGAGATGTGGCATTCCCATGCATGGAGATCACCCGACGAGAACTAGGGCCTCGTAAATTAGCTGCAGCAGCTGCAGTGTCACCGCCCGCAGCAGACTGTTGTCTGGCGCCCTCTCATTTGTTGCGCTCCTTCGCCTCCCACTCTCCTCTCCGCGCTCAATCTTTCAGAGATAGCTTCAGCACAGCCGCATCACAAAAGTGACCGAGCTCTTGACTCACAGGTTTTCAACGATATCTGTTCCTTTTTTTTCTACTGCCGACCCATTGGGCACTAGTACTTTCATGTTCGGGATTTGAGACTCTTGCAAAAAGAACGAGGAGAATTTCTCAGTTTTTTTTTTTAGTTTAGCGAGTTTCCACCCTTTAGAAAGCCATAACTTCCTTCAAACATCAAAGTAGAAAATTGACATGGCGTTGCAAACTACACTACAGGACTCGCTCCAGTAAATGACCATCAATTTAGTACTTGTCAAGTTCAGTATGTCGAAAATGGTCCCATTAAAGACTTTTGTTCGAGAACCTATGAAAGGTTCTCCTTTGTACGTTGTTACTCCTTCAGGAACTATAGCCCTTTAATGAACAATTTTGTACAAACTTGAAGGCAGCTTTGCAATTCACAGGCTTTCTGCTTTCTAAACGTGTAGAAGTGTGATGCAAGGTTTCAAGTTGCTCAAATGGTTGTATGCTAATGAAGTTGACGCTGAAAACGGCATTTCTTCTTGAGAAGATTCCTTCCTGTCACAGTCGGGGTGAATAACGGTCGAGGAATTCCTCAACCATGGATCTCTGCTGTGGGAGAGTAGTGCCGAGAGTTAATGTGCGCGCGGGAGAGCGTGAAAGAACGGGCGAAACCCTCGACGAGCCCTTGCCGTTTCTTTGACCGATTTTCACCCTGACCACAGTCCTTTCTGAAAACCTCTTAAGGGATTTCAAACAAATATGCGGTTTGCAGGAAACGAGAATTGAGGCGCATGGCGCTCAGAGACGCGCCGTGCACCCGACGTCCAGCAACATCCGTCGCAAGTCGCGGTTCCAATCCACCCGCGAACAGGTTGCCGCTGCTTTGATCATTGCTGATCCCGGCTCTCACGACCTCACTCTCTTCCACTGGAGCTCAGTACGGCCCACTCGTTGAGGATCTTTCATCACATCTTAGACACCGTGCTCTGTTCTGCTCCCCTTGAAATAATGAGGTACTTGTATAATAACCGCAGAGCTATTCACAACTGACATGAAAATGAGCTAAACCCTCACAACAACTCTTTTGCAATTTGCAAAGGAAGTGTTCTATTTGTTTCAACAAGCCATGTTCTTTTTCTGCCTAGCATGAAGGTGATTTATGGATCGATTACAGCGAAACACTGGAGCTCAAGAAAGGAATGACTTTATTTGAGATCACCAGGTA
Organism: Teladorsagia circumcincta; assembly: GCA_002352805.1. Classification (NCBI taxonomy): domain Eukaryota; kingdom Metazoa; phylum Nematoda; class Chromadorea; order Rhabditida; family Trichostrongylidae; genus Teladorsagia; species Teladorsagia circumcincta. Next base: position 67,962 of record KZ345196.1, read on the forward strand.
GGTAAAACTCTACCAACCAGCATAACGAATTGAACACACAAAATTACCGTATTAGTGCTGCGTCAACAACTTTCGAATGCATATCAAACCTGTGAACATGAGGCAAGGCAACGACTGCGAGGAACCTTCTATTATTTTGACAGCAAAGTGCATATATTTCAAAAAAAGACAGCTCTCAATGTTAGTTCCAACCATAGGCCACTACAGAGAAATTATCACGATTCAAGTTTCCATAGCATTAGAGCTGGTAGCATTCAAATAGATGTCCATAAACGCGACAACAAACGCCTCTAGGTGAATTATAGCCTTTTGTCCTCTTGTAAGCCTATGCTCATAGAGAGCCGCCATCTCAATCACTTCTCGTCTAGCCGATGATGGACAGCGTTTTAGTAATTCCCGAAGTAGATACTAAACAGTGAATAATTTAGGTGCAAGATAGAAGAACAACACTTTGAACTCTACACCGTCAAATGACAGCCATTACTCAACATGAGCGGAAAAATCGGTGACAAACACATGAAATAAAAATAAAATGCTGGTCCGTCGTGGTGGCTTCCTGTGTTAAGGTATACTAAAGGCCAAAACATGGATCAAATTTCACGATTTTCCTTCCCTTCAGTCTAGACGATCATCCTTCTGCTGCTTAATTTGCAATCTCATAGACAGATTCACGGCTAACATTTCCCGATTCTACAGCCTCAACGCATACAAAACCAGGGGGGGGGGGTGGGTCAGCTCCAATTGTCTTTTCCCAACCTAAAATCACCATTAGGGGCACCTTATTCACCGTAAGGGCAGTAACACTAACTGGGCGCTCATGTCGTTGGGGAGGGAGGGGCGTTCAAGAAAGTGAGTCCCTTACTTACAGTACTTCGGAGTGAGCCTTGAGAAGGGGAAGCAATTCTGAGGGAGCACGTGAGCAATGTGTGTTCTCCCTGGCGTTTCTCAACCCTCTTGGGCTTTGTCCTAATTTCAAGTACCAGCCGTCCTGTTTGGATGTCACCCCCTCCCCCCACATGCCTCCGATTGCTTCTCCAGCTCTCAGGTTCCTTCAGACGCTTAATAGCAAAACTCACACTGAAGCATAGTTGCACCATATCTCTACCTCTAAGTGAGTGTTTATATTTGTCTATGGTATTGGTTGTGTTTAATTTACTACTTACAAAACGTAATGAACAAATAAATGGATGAGCGAATAACCTCCGCGTACCCTTCAATGAACGAGAAAGTCTTCGGTGCAGACATTACATTACACGACGACGGTTGCGAGAAATCAGGCTGACAACGCTATTTTCTCGCCGCCGTCGTCAATTTCGGTGTATGGTGTGCACCCGACACTTTCTGGTTTTTTGAAGGCGAGGGTATGCACGCCAACCTTCTCGAACATCACTACTGACGATGGCCATGCAACCAAAAATATTTTGAATCCAACAACAAAAACTTACCAAAAATATCAAATTTGGTTGTATGCAACGAGAGATCAGTTCGTACAAACGTTCTCGGACCTTAAGCAATAGAATAAAGAAGCAGGTATATATGTAGAACAGTAGAAAGGTAAGTCAAAACAAGAATAACAAGGTAATCAATGGTGACTGACTGCAAGTATATTCTCATTGTTCTGCTTCTTGATCATCATCTCTGCTGTTTCACGAAGGTAGATTTCCCATTCTGGCTCTGGTACCTAAAGACAGCACTAGAATTCGCTAAAGAATCATTGTTACGCTAGGCGTATCGCACCTGTTCGGTGTCCTTGATAGGTACTCCCTTTCTCTTCACCGCTTCCATCGACAGCAGTGCACGCCGAAGATTTCCTCGTGCCTTCGCCACTATCTGGAAAGAGGAATTCACCCAAAACTTTACTTACAAAGATTCCAATCGCAACTTTGCTCTTACCTGATCCATAACAGGATCCGGTACTGTGAGTCTTACTCTTTCTGC